>CM038145.1:517995087-518262976 GCA_021437245.1 Aegilops speltoides
GTTTAATTTGGGCCCTATGCCCGGCACGATCAAACGCGGGGCTCCGCACATGGCCGGGATCCCACCCTTCCAGCCCAGGCGACCAGCATGGGGGCAACTGGGCGCCATGGTACCACACGGGTCCTCTCAATATCGGCCGGCCACAGACTCGTGGCAAGCCGTCCGCATCGGCCAGGCCGCAGGCCTTGGGTCGCGCCATGCGTGGGCATACGGGCCATCACCACTAGTCCGTGCGAAGGCATCTTCACTGACAAAGCATCTCAGTGAGGCGGGAAAGCCGGAACCTCGGGGATCGGACAAAGAGTCTCTCGCCCTTTCTCCCAACAGATGCCAGCAGTCCCCGCCACTCGATTGGGCAGTCCTTCGCGGGCTACTTCGCAGGATTGCGCCACCCTCGTGCACTCTCGCGTGCCCACGGATAAGGCAACGTCGCGCAGTCGGCTCGGCGGGAACTGCTGCGGCACGCCATGTCTGGGATCGACATGCCCGCGCATGAGTCCACTGCGACTCAATGGCAGTCCAGTGCTGAGCTGAGGGCATTCACCAGGACATGATCCGCCTGTCACCTGCTAGGATCCGCACTGGCTTGGCTGAGCACATCTCGCTAGGAATCAAGCCTCCTTTCACCTTCGAGGTCTGCCAAAAAGAAAATATTGATATTATGAACACGATACTACTACTAGTAATATATTGTATCTTTGGTTGATCAACATGCATGCAAAGATGGCCTGATTTATTTGGATATCTTTACATTTAATGCATGATTCTCTTCCTTTTTAGTCTATTAAACAAAAGGCTTATCATATCTTTGGTCTATTAATGACCGTAAAAAATCACATCTTTCTTCCGTGAGGATCAATACTCAAGTTTGACAAGAAGACACGTGACACAACAAAGTAATACTTAGCCACAGGATTTAAGATGTCATATTGTCATAAGCCTTTTGTTTATGCAGAAGGAAGTAGTGAAACAATAAGCCCGAAAAGTGCTGATTAGATCGTTACAAGAGGAGAGATGTGGCGAACATAGTTACAACATAAAAATAGAGAGGGACATGAGCTGAAAGCTGAATTATTTTGTCGGCAGATCACGGTCGGGAAGAAATGTTCTTAAGAAAACTAATGAAAATGCACGATATATTATGGATGGAATTCTCTATTGTTAATCAGCAAGACAGAGTAACTCATGTATGACATTTATTGTTATTATTATACATTTTTGTATATGTCAACAACATTTTTTCAATATGCGCCTAACATTTTCCAATATAAAGTAAACATTTTCGTAATGCATAGTCTAGATTTTTTCTACACAAACTTTTAAGATTTTTCAAATACAATATTATTTTTAATAGATGGTCAACATTTTAAAAATTGTTGACTATCATTTTCAAATAAAAATGTTAACATTTTCTAATACATGGTAACAAAAATTCTATACACATGTAACATTTTCCAAAGGACTGTGCAACCACTCGATCTAGATTGAGTTAGTGATTAGATTTAGACATTTGTTTCCTACGTATAGTACAGGAAACATGCTTTTTCAGTTTTTTTCCTTCGATTTATGTACTGCACAATTTTCACGGATTGATATATGGTGTCTCCATGCCCTTCATGTTATACTAGTTACCTAAAATTTATCGGGGGATGTTTCTATACTTATTTTAACTGAAACAGAAATTACCGGGGTGTTCATACGTAAGTTATCAAGTGTGTGACGTGTAAATTATCATGTTATCGGGGTATATTTTTAATAAAAAAAATCCTTGAGTCAGAATTATCAGGAGGCTTGCGCATAAGTTATCAGGTCTGTAATGCGTTAAAAAAACCATAACACACGCCAATAACTCTCTATAAAGAGCATGGTAATATATACGCCATGAACTTGATAACTCGCCCACAGACACTGCGGTACCTTTGGGCCTAGAGAAGAAAAATTCTGGGAAAAAATTATCCCCCCTTGCCAAAGTTATTTCCTCCCTTGCGCTGACCTTCTCTTTTAAAAACTTGGAGCAAATGGTTTTGTGAGATGTGTGAGTTACCAACCCCCCCCCCCCACTCCATCGCCAAAGTTATCAGGACCGGGGTACATAAGTTATCAGGTCTGCGATATGTGAGTTACCGTTCTATTGACACAAAAGGCACCGAGGGGATATATCATCAACTCACCAGTATAGGGTGCATAAGTTATTAGGTCTGCGTTGTGTGAGTTACCATGCTATTCATACAAAAAGTTATCGAAGGTATGTTTACACTAGTTTTTTTGGGTGAAAAAAGCTACCACGATATTTGTACATAAGCTACCAGGTCTACGATGTGTGAGTTACCATGCTATTGACACAAAAGCTATCGAGGGGATATTTCATCAACACCCCGACCCCTTGTTGGCCAAGTTACCAAGATATGGTGCATAAGTTATCAGGTATGTGATGTGTGAGTTACCATGCTATTCACACAAAATTTCGTCAACTCTCCCTTCCCTTTGGTCACCAAACTTATCAGGACAGGGGTACATAAGTTATCGGGCCTGCAATGTGTGAGTTATCATACTATTCACAAAAAATTACCGGAGATATTTAATCAACTCCTCAAAGAAAAAAGAAGAAGGAAGCAAACAGGAATGGTCAAATAGTATGATGTGCATTCTTTCAAGACAACAAATAGTCCAAATGAGCTGGTTAGTGTGTGTTCCCATTACCGCTTGACGGGCTCAAATCCCATATTCAACATCATTTTTATTTTTGACTAAAAATGTAACCAGGGTGTGCCAAATAGATCTAGCACCCAAAAAAATGACAGATCCAATCCAGAGAAAAAAATCACAGCAGTCAATGCCATAGTCTCCGGATTCTTCCCACTAAATTGGCCATCAAGTTAGCAAATCGTTCACATTTTAAATCTTGTAACAAAGAGCCACTATGCAATACATTCATAGTCTGGGCGCTTTTGATAACAACAAAGACTGGGTTAGTTGGTTAATGCGCTGGTGCACCTGCATGAGGTCGGGGGTTCAAATCCTGTTCTGGTCGCCCTTTCTTCCCTTTCTTTTTCTCGCGGAGTGGAGCACCTGGATGACGAGGCTCACGAATCGTACGTGCCTATCGCTAACGAACAGTCGACAGGTATTTAGCTCTGTCGTTTTCCAAATGGTTGATTAACATGTTTCAAACACTTGTTCACACTACTAGGAAAAGCCTAGCAGCAAATGCTGGTTTTGGGCCTATTAGTAGCGGGGACCGGCGCTACTAATAAGGCGCCATAACTAACGATATATGATGGCTGGTGCGACCCACGCTACTATTACGCCCTTTAGCAAGATAGCGGGTGCCAAACCGAGCTACTACTAATCTCTAATCTCTGATTTTTTTTGAATTTTTCAAATTTTTTGATGTTTTTCACTAATTTTCAAATTTCAATTATTTTAACCTCAAATCTCTAATCACCCTCAGCTGCTCAATTTAATCTCTAATCATTCCAAATCATCTAACTTCCTGACAACACCCATCCTCTCACTACTCCAAACTGAGCACGCTTAACTTCCGGTTCTATTCTCCTCGCTTCCAAGTCTGCACTTGTTGTTTTCTCGACAATAGTAAGATGTCAATCCTATTAACCTCGTGAATTTAGCTTGAGCATGAAGTCCCACATTTCACTGTTTGAGTTCGAAACTATTGTTCTAAAAATTTAGTAACACTAATATTTCTAGAATAATTAGTTTGACCACAGTTTGACCATAGTTTGACCAGATTTGAGCAAAGTTTGACCATAGTTTGACCAGATTTGACCAAAATTCAAAAAAACTAAAATAATTATTTAGTAACACTAATATTCTTGAATAATTAGTTTGACCATAGTTTGACTAGATTTAACAAAAATTAAAAAAAACTGAATTTTTTTTAAATTTTTTTGCCTCCAAAGCTTAAAAGCCCTGTAACTTTTTCTGTTAGGTTTTTGAGGATTTTAAAAATGTTTAACGGGGTTCCCAGGATTTTCGCTGCCAGGGGGTGGTCAGGCGCTGTTCGTCCAAACACGCTAAGCTGCGGTGATCCGTGCGGATGACGAAGGAGGAAGTGAGGAGGTACGGACGCCAACGATCCACGGCCATGAGGATGGCGAGGCACTCCTTTTCATATGTAGAAAGCGCTCGGAGCTTGGGTCCCAAGGATTTGCTCATGAAGGCAATGGGGTGGTGGCCTTGCATAAGTATTGCGCCAACTCCACGCCTCGAGGCATCCGTCTCCAAGACAAATGACTTGGTGAAGTCTGGCAAGGCAAGCACTGGAGCTGAGATCAGGGCTCGTTTGAGCTCCTGAAAAGCTTCCTCGTGTAACGGTGTCCAAGCATAAACCAACCTTTCTTTAGCAGATCGGTCAGAGTATGGCTGATCACACCGTAATGGCGCACGAATTTACGGTAGTAGCCGGCGAGACCCAAGAACTGCCGCAGTTCCTTGACTGAGAGAGGTTGTGGCCAATCCTTCACTCTGTCCACAGTAGAAGGATCTGTGCTGACACCTTCAGAACTGATGACATGACCTTGGTACTTGAGCTGCGGCTGCGCGAAGACGCACTTGCCGAGCTTGACTTCCAGCGAGTACTCGTTCAGACGCTGAAACATGGACTAGAGCAACACCAAATGATCGGGTAGGGTACGGCTGTGAACTAAGATGTCATCTATGAAAACCAGCACGCCCTTCTGAAGCAACGACCCCACCACCACGCACATCCTTGACTGAAAGGTGGGAGGCCCCCTAGTGACCCCATACGACATTACCTTGAACTCAAAATGACCGTGGTGTGTCTAGAATGCAGTCTTGGCTTCATCTTCAGGACGCACACGGATCTGATGGAAACCAGCGCGCAGATGCCAAGTGGTAAACCAAGCTGAACCGGCCAGTTCATCAAGCAGTTTATCGATAACGGCAGCGGTAACGATTTTGATAGTGATGGCATTCAAATGGCGATAGTCAACACAGAAACACCATTCACCAATTGTCTTGAGCACTAGCAAAACTGGAGATGCGAATGGGCTGCGGCTTGGTTGGATTATCCCTTGTTTCAGCATATTGCTACGTCTTGAGCTTGCGTTGGTTTTCCCCAAAGAGGAGGGGGTGATGCAGCACAGTAGCGTAAGTTTTCCCTCAGTTTTTAAGAACCAAGGTATCAATCCAGTAGGAGGTCACGCGCAAGTCCCTCGTACCTGCACAAAACGGTAGCAACTCGCAACCAACGCTTAGGGGTTGTCAATCCCTTCACGATCACTTATGAGAGTGAGATCTGATAGATATAATATTTTTGGTATTTTTGATATAAAGATGCAAAGTAAAAAGGTAAAAGCAAAACAAATAAAATAAAGTGAAGGAGATTGATATGATGAGAATAGACCCGGGGGGCATAGGTTTCACTAGTGGCTTCTCTCAAGAGCATAGATATTCTATGGTGGGTGAACAAATTACTGTTGAGCAATTGATAGAATTGAGCATAATTATGAGGTTATCTAGGTATGATCATGTATATAGGCATCACGTCCGTGACAAGTAGACCGACTCCTGCCTGCATCTACTACTATTACTCCACTCATCGACCGCTATCCAGCATGCATCTAGAGTATTAAGTTAAAAACAGAGTAATGCCTTAAGCAAGATGACATGATGTAGAGGAATAAATTCATGCAATATGATAAATACCCCATCTTTTTATCCTCGATGTCAACAATACAATACATGCCTTGCAACTCTTTCTGTCACTGAGTAAGGACACCGCAAGATTGAACCCAAAGCTAAGCACTTCTCCCATTGCAAGAACTACCAATCTAGTTGGCCAAACCAAACGGATAATTCGAAAAGACTTGCAAATATAACTCAATATACATTAAAGAATTCAGAGAAGATTCAAATATTATTCATAGATAAGTTGGATCATAAACCCACAATTCATCGGTCTCAACAAACACACCGCAAAAAGAAGATTACATCGAATAGATCTCCACGAGAGAGGGGGAGAACATTGTATTGAGATCCAAAAAGAGACAAGAAGCCATCTAGCTACTAGCTATGGACCCGAAGGTCTGAAGTAACTAC
The DNA here is from genome assembly GCA_021437245.1 of Aegilops speltoides. Taxonomy (NCBI): domain Eukaryota; kingdom Viridiplantae; phylum Streptophyta; class Magnoliopsida; order Poales; family Poaceae; genus Aegilops; species Aegilops speltoides. Next base: position 518,001,169 of record CM038145.1, read on the forward strand.
TCACACTTCATCGGAGGGGCTATGGTGTTGATGTAGAAGCCCTCCGTGGTGGATGCCCTCTCCGGCGGAGCTCCGGAACAGGCCCCAAGATGGGATCTCGTGGATACAAGAAGTTGCGGCGGTGGAATTAGGTTTTTGGCTCCGTCTCTGGTCTAATGGGAGTACGTAGGTATATATAGGAGGAAGGAGCACGTCGATGGAGCTCCGAGGGGCCCATGAGGCAAGGGGCGCGCCCAGGGGGAGGGGGGGGGGGCGCCCTCCACCCTCGTGACCTCCCCGGAAACTTCTTGGAGTAGGGTCCAAGTCTCCTGGATAATGTTCGGTGAGAAGATCACGTTCCCGAAGGTTTCATTCTGTTTGGACTCCGTTTGATATTCTGTTTCCTCGAAATACTGAAATAGGCAAAAAACAGCAATTCTGGGCTGGGCCTCCGGTTAATAGGTTAGTCCCAAAAATAATATAAAAGTGGAAAATAAAGCCCAATATAGTCCAAAACAGTAGATAAAGTAGCATGAAGCAATCGAAAATTATAGATACGTTGGAGACGTATCAGGCATCCCCAAGCTGAATTCCTGCTCGTCCTCGAGTAGGTAAATGATAAAAAGAGAATTTTTGATGCGGAGTGATACTTTGGCATAATTTCAATGTAAATCTTCTTAATCATGGTATGAATATTCAGATCCAAAAGGTTCAAGACAAAAGTTCATATTGACATAAAAAATGATAATACTTCAAGAATACTAATCAAACAATTATGTCATCTCAAAATAACATGGACAAAGAAAGTTCATCCCTACAAAATCATATAGTTAGGCTATGCTTCATTTTCGTTACACAAATATGTTCCCAACTTCTATACCCCCGATGACAAGCCAAGCAATTGTTTCATACTCAAATAATCTCAAACTCTTTCAACCTTCACGCAATACATGAGCGCGAGCCATGGACATAGCACTATGGGTGGTATAGAATATGATGATGGGGATTGTGTGGAGAAGACAAAAAAGGAGAAAGTCTCACATCAACGAGGCTAATCAATGAGCTATGGAGATGCCCATCGATTGATGTTAATGCAAGGAGTAGGGATTGCCATGCATTTGATGCACTAGAGCTAAGAATGCTCAACAAAAGAAAACTAGTGGGTGTGCATCCAACTTGCTTGCTCATGAAGACCTAGGGTATTTTGAGGAAGCCCATCGTTGGAATATACAAGCCAAGTTGTATAATGAAAAATTCCCACTAGTATGAACAAGACAACTTATGAGACTCACTATATGAAAATCATGGTGCTACTTTGAAGCACAATATACGAGACTCACTACATGAAAAACAAGGTGCTACTTTGAAGCACAAGTGTGGAAAAAGAGATAGTAGCATTGCCCTTTTTTTATTTATTCTCTCTTTTTGGGCCTTTCTTTTTTCTTTTGGCCTTTCTCTCTTTTTTTTTTTTGATTGGGCAATGCTCTAATAATGATGATCATCACACTTCTATTGATTACAACATAATGATTACAACTCGATACTAGAACATAGTATGACTCTATAAGAATGCCTCCTAGCAGATACCGGATGGTGCAATGAATCAAGAGTGACATGTATGAAAAATAATGCATGGTGGCTTTGCCACAAATACGATGTCAACTACAAGATCATGCAATGGCAATATGACAAAAGTAAAGCACGCCATGATGATGATAAACGGAACGGTGGAAAGTTGCATGGCAATATATCTCGAATGGCTATGGAAATGCCATAATAGGTAGGTATGGTGGCTGTTTTGAGGAAGATATAAGGAGGTTTATGTGTGAAAGAGCGATCATATCCCGGGTTTGATGCACCGCGAAGTTTGCACCAACTCTCACTGTGAGAAAGGGCAATGCAGGATACCGAAGAGGCTAGCAAATGGCGGAAAGGTAAAAGTGCGTATAATCCATGGACTCAACATTAGTCATAAAGAACTCATATACTTATTGCAAAAATTTAGAAGTCATCAAAAATCAAGTACTACGCGCATGCTCCTAGGGGGATAGATTGGTAGGAAAAGACCATCGCTCGTCCCCGACCGCCACTCATAAGGATGCACAAGCCAGGTAGACTTCATGCTTCAAATTTGTTACACAACTTTAACCATACGTGCATGCTACGGGACTTGCTAACTTCAACACAAGTATTTCTCAAATTCACAACTACTCAACTAGCACGACTTTGATATTATCACCTCCATATCTCAAAACAATTATCAAGCATCAAACTTATCTTAGTATTCAGCCCACTAAAAAGAAAGTTTCACATATCTTGAATACCAAGTATATTAACATTAAGCAAATTACCATGCTATTAACGACTCTCAAAATAATCTAAGTGAAGCATGAGAGATCAAGTTTCTTTAAAACAATCCACCACGGTGCTCTAAAATATCTAAGTGAAGTACTAGAGCAAAAATTATCACGCTCAAAAAGATATAAGTGAAGCACTATGAGCAAAACAATCAAGCTCAAAAGATATAAGTGAAGCACATAGAGTATTCTAACAAATTGCAAATCATATATGGCTCTCTCAAAAGGTGTGTACAGCAAGTATGATTGTGGTAGACTAACAAGCAAAGACACAAATAATACAAGACGCTCCAAGCAAAACATATATCATGTGGTGAATAAAAATATAGCTCCAAGTAAATTACCGATGGAAGTGGACGAAAGAGGGGATGCCTTCCGGGGCATCCCCAAGCTTTGACTTTTTGGTGTCCTTGGATTATCTTGGGGGTGCCATGGGCATACCCAAGCTTAGGCTCTTTCCACTCCTTTTTCCATAATCCATCAAAAGAATTCACCCAAAACTTGAAAACTTCACAACACAAAACTCAATAGAAATCTCGTGAGCTCCGTTAGAGAAAGAAAACAAAATACTACTTTAAGGTACTGTAATGAACTCATTCTTTATTTTTATGGGTGTTAAACCTACTGTATTCCAACTTCTCTATGGATCATAAACTATTTTACTAGCCATAGATTCATCAAAATAAGCAAACAACACACGCAAAACAGAATCTGTCAAAAACAGAACAGTCTGTAGTAATCTGTAACTAACGCAAACTTATGGAACCCAACAAATTCTACCAAACTTAGACGTCCTGGGAAATTTGTTTATTGATCAGCAGCAATTGGAATCACTATTTTCTCACGTTCGGGTGATTTTTAACAATTCGGTCACTGAGCACAAAGATTCTGGAAATTACAGCAAGATCAAATAACTATCTTCCAAGAAGATCTAATAGGTTTAACTTGGCACAAACACTAATTAAAAGATAAAACCACATCTAAACAGAATCTAGATGGATTATTTATTCCTAAACAGAACCAAAAACAAAAAACACAAAATAAAATTGGGTTGCCTCCCAACAAGCGCTATCGTTTAACGCCCCTAGCTAGGCATAAAAGCAAGGATAGATCTAGGTATTGCCATCTTTGGTAGGCAATCCATAAGTGGCTCTCATGATAGTTTCATATGGTAATTTTATTTTCTTTCTAGGAAAGTGTTCCATGCCCTTCTTTAAGGGGAATTGGAATTTAATATTCCCTTCCTTCATATCAATAATTGCACTAATCGTTCTAAGGAAAGGTCTACCAAGAATAATAGGACATGAATGATTGCAATCTATATCAAGAACGATAAAATCTACGGGTACATAATTCCTATTTGCAACAATAAGAATATCATTAATTCTTCCCATAGGATTTTTAATAGTGTAATCCGCAAGATGCAAGTTTAGAGAGCAATCATCAAAGTCACGGAAATCTAGCAAATCACACAAAACTTTGGGAATAGTAGAGACACTAGCACCCAAATCACACAAAGCATGAAACTCATAATCTTTAATTTTAATTTTAATGGTAGGTTCCCACTCATCATGGAGTTTTCTAGGGATAGAAACTTTCAACTCAAGCTTTTCTTCATAAGATTGCATTAAGGCATCAACAATGTGTTCGGTAAAGGCCTTATTTTGACTATAAGCATGAGGAGAACTTAACACGGATTGCAACAAGGAAATACAATCAATTAAAGAGCAATTTTCATAGTTAAATTCCTTGAGATCCAAAATAGTGGGTTTAGCAATATCTAGATTTTTATTTCTTTCAGTCCCACTTTTATCAATTTCATCATCAAGATCTAAAAACTCAGAATTCTTAGAACGCCTTCTAGGTAAGGGAAGATCATAATCAGATTCATCAAGATTCACATTGCAAAACAAAGATTTAATAGGGGACACATCAATAACTTTTAGATCTTCATCTTGATTTTTATTAGAAGAACATGCTTTAATAAAGGCATCTTTGTAAGCATGCATCCTAGCGGTTATTTCTTTGCATTCATCAATGGAAATTCTCATGGCTTTGAGAGACTCATTGATATCATGCTTAGGAGGAATAGATCTAAGCTTTAAAGAATCAACCTCAAGAGAAATTCTATCAACGTTCCTAGCCAAATCATCAACTTTAAGCAATTTCTCTTCAAGCAAAGCATTAAATTCTTTTGTGAATTCATAAACTCCTTAACACTAGTCTCAAATTCAGAGGGCATCCTATTAAAATTTCCATAAGAGTTGTTGTAGGAATTTCCATAATTATTAGAAGGATTACTAGGATAAGGCCTAGGATTAAAATTCCCTCTATACGCGTTGTTACCAAAACTATTCCTTCCAACAAAATTCACATCCATAGATTCATTATTATTCTCAAGCAAAGTAGATAAAGGCATATTATTGGGATCAGAAGAAACACTCTTAACAAATAAATTCCTAAGTTCATCCATCTTTTCACTCAAAACATTGATTTCTTCTATAGCATGCACTTTTTTATTAGTAGATCTTTCAGTATGCCATTGAGAATAATTGACCATAATATTATCTAGGAGTTTAGTAGCATCTCCTAAAGTGATTTCCATAAAAGTGCATCCCGCGTCAATCTAAAAGATTTCTAGAAGCAAAATTCAATCCAGATAATTTTTTGTATAATCGTCCATAAGTTCAAACCATGAGTAGGACAATTACGTAGCATTAATTTCATTCTCTCCCAAGCTTGTGCAACATGTTCATGATCAAGTTGCTTAAAATTCATAATATCGTTTCTAAGAGAGATAATCTTAGTGGAGGAAAATACTTAGAGATAAAAGCATCTTTGCACTTGTTCCAAGAATCAATACTATTTTTAGGCAAAGATGAGAACCATGCTTTAGCACGATCTCTAAGCAAAAAGGAAATAGCTTCAATTTAACGACATCATTATCGACATCCTTTTTCTTTTGCATATCACATAAATCAACGGCTTATTCAGATGAGTAGCGACATCTTCACTAGGAAGGCCGCTAATTGATCTTTCATAACAAGATTCAACAAAGCGTATTGATTTCACAAGATTCAAGATTGGCAAGAGGAGCAATCGAGTGCTAAGGAAATCATTATTATTGGTATTGGTGAAGTCACACAACTTGGTAGCATCTTGAGCCATCACGACAAGCAAGCAACTAACACACGAGCAAACAAAAGGCAAAGGGAAAAATAAGAGGAGATTGGGAAAGAGAGGGCAAATAAAACGGCAAAGGTGAAGTGGGGGAGAGGAAAACGAGAGGCAAATGACGAATAATGTAATGCGAGAGATAGGGATTGTGATGGGTACTTGGTATGTTGACTTTATGTAGGCCTCCCGGCAACGGCGCCGAAATCCTTCTTGCTACGCCTCGAGCTTGCTTGGTTTTCCTCAAGAGGAGGGGTGATGCAGCACAGAGCGTAAGTATTTCCCTCGCTTTTGAGAACCAAGGTATCAATCCAAGAGGTGGTCACGCCGCAAGTCCTCGTACCTGCACAAAACGGTAGCAACTCGCAACCAACGCTTAGGGGTTGTCAATCCCTTCACGGTCACTTATGAGAGTGAGATCTGATAGAGATAATATTTTTGGTATTTTTGATATAAAGATGCAAAGTAAAAAAGTAAAAGCAAAACAAATAAAATAAAGTGATGGAGATTGATATGATGAGAATAGACCTGGGGGCCATAGGTTTCACTAGTGGCTTCTCTCAAGAGCATAGATATTCTACTTGGGTGAACAAATTATCGTTGAGCAATTGATAGAATTGAGCATAATCATGAGGTTATCTAGGTATGATCATGTATATAGGCATCACGTCCGTGACAAGTAGACCGACTCCTGCCTGCATCTACTACTATTACTCCACTCATCGACCGCTATCCAGCATGCATCTAGAGTATTAAGTTAAAAACAGAGTAACACCTTAAGCTAGATGACATGATGTACAGGAATAAATTCATGCAATAGGATAAATACCCCCTCTTGTTATCCTCGATGGAAACAATACAATACGTGCCTTGCAACTCTTTCTGTCACTGAGTAAGGACACCGCAAGATTGAACCCAAAGCTAAGCACTTCTCCCATTGCAAGAACTACAAATCTAGTTGGCCAAACCAAACGGATAATTCGAAGAGACTTGCAAAGATAACTCAATCATACATAAAAGAATTCAGAGAAGATTCAAATATTATTCATAGATAAGTTGGATCATTAACCCACAATTCATTGGTCTCAACAAACACACCGCAAAAAGAAGATTACATCGAATAGATCTCCACGAGAGAGGGGGAGAACATTGTATTGAGATCCAAAAAGAGAGAAGAAGCCATCTAGCTACTAGCTATGGACCCGAAGGTCTGAAGTAAACTACTCACACTTCATCGGAGGGGCTATGGTGTTGATATAGAAGCCCTCCATGGTGGATGCCCTCTCCGGCGGAGCTCCGGAACATGCCCCAAGATGGGATATCGTGGATACAGGAAGTTGCGGCGGTGGAATTAGGTTTTTGGCTTCGTCTCTGGTCTAATGGGGGTACGTAGGTATATATAGGAGGAAGGAGCATGTCGGTGGAGATCCGAGGGGCCCACGAGGTAGGGGGGCGCGCCCAGGGGGGGCACCCTCCACCCTCGTGAACTCCCCGGAAACTTCTTGGAGTAGGGTCCAAGTCTCCTGGATCACGCTCGTGAGAAGATCACGCTCGAAGGTTTCATTGTGTTTGGACTCCGCTTGATATTCTGCTTCCTCAAATATCGAGATAGGCAAAAACAACAATTCTGGGCTGGGCCTCCGGTTAATAGGTTGGTCCCAAAAATAATATAAAAGTGGAAAATAAAGCCCAATATAGTCCAAAACAGTAGATAAAGTACCATGAAGCAATCAAAAATTATAGATACGTTGGAGACGTATCACATATCAGCCACCAAAGCCTCAATTTCATCCGTCTGTGCTGGGTTGTAGCGGTAGGGTCAAATGTTTACTGGCTTCGCCCCCGGCAACAACTCAATCAAATGATCGAAGCTACGCGCTGGTGGAAGGCCTCGGGGCTCCTCAAACAATTGCTCAAACTCAGAAATGAGATTCTGAACTTCGGGGGGAACCTCAATCCCGTCCGGTGTTATCTTAGCAGAGCAGAGTTGGAGCACGTGTGTCACTTCGTCTCACGCCTGCATCAGATGCAGCTCGTCCAGCGAAAGGATCTTGCAGGAAGTGGTTGCAGAAATCCTAGACAGGTGGCAAAGTACCCCCGAGTGATGGACTTGCATGTGCTTCTGGCCCCAATCAACTGTCATGACTCCACGGGATTCGAGCCAATCCATTCCGAGGATGACATCAGACGCACCAGAGGAAAAAGCTTCAGCGGGACTGAAAGTTGTGCCCCGCACTTGATATTCGATCAAGGGAATCTCTTTAGTGCAAGATACGATAGCTCCATCGTACTTTGACTCTCGAGGGGTTGGTATTGCTTGAATCCTGTGCCATTCGCCGCAATGTCGGAGTTGATGAAGCTATGTGAACTCCCGAATCCACAAACATCAAGAGGGATCGTTGCTTGAGTTGGCCCAGCAGACGGAAGGCTTGTGGGGATTCAGTTCCCGTTGCCGCTGCCGCTGAGAGCATACAGAGATCTTCCTTCGAGGTATCTCGCGAGAGGTGAGCAGACTTCGGGCGAAGGAGGGCTGTTGAGCATACACACCAGTTCTTAGACCACATGCAGTGGACTGTGGCTGCGCATGTGTGCCCTCGCCCCCATTGTTCGCCGCAGTAAAACAGAGGCCTCATGCACGGCGATAGGCACACAATGTCTTGAGTTTGTCGTCGACGGACGAAGTAGTGGAAGCAGGCTTGAGCTGTCTCGATCATGACGATCATCCCCACCAGCGATCGGTGTCGACGGTGTTTTGCCTGAGGACACGGCTGCTGGAATGGACAGCGGGGTGGGAGGACGAGGTGAAGCACGATTAGTATGGCCACCCCCCTGTTGCTGGCTTGTCACAGTCATCTCCGCGTGGTCTTGCTGAATGAGCTCCAAGGCCTCCTCCTGTAATGCAGCCAAAGAAACAGCAGTTTCAAGTCGATCGGATGATGCGTAATAACAACAGCTTTAATGTCACTATTCAGACCATCCAAGAATTGCGTGGTGAAAAATAAAGGATCCCATGATTTGTGATGTGCCAACAGACTATGCATAGCAATGTTAAACTGTTCGGCATATTCAAAAACTGAACCTGTTTGTTTTAATCTAGAGAACTTGCGAACTAGGTGTTGGAATTCAGAACGACCAAATTTCTCTAGAACAGCAGCAACAAAATACTCCCACTACGGAAACTTAACGTGGGTTTGAGACCACTCTAGTCACAGGGCTGCGGCGCCGGTGAAATAGATCACAGCGGTATCCACCCAGGTACTGGGATCAATAGCACAAACATGGAAGTAAGCTTCACAACGGATGCGCCAACCAGTAGGATTGTCCCCGTCAAACTCAGGATAGACTAGGTGGGAAGAAGAATTGAGGGTGCAGATACAGGGCCGTTATTTTCACCGGGACCAAGCAAGGGAGCAGGGGGAAATGGAGTCCTGAACGTACCATTGGCCGGGGTCGGTGCGGGGAGCAAGGGGCTCCCCCCCAACCGAAACCCGTACTGGTGGAGTCCTGCCGTGGCCATCAGGCCCGTGGCCGTAACCACTGGTGTTGTTGGTGACGAAGGGAGCGTCCGCCGCGGGCTGGATCCCGCTAGTACCGGCCATGCCCGCCTCTTGGAAGAAGGGCCTTGCGGAGATCTTGGCGAGTTCAGGACGGATCTCGCCCACATCGCTTGAGATGCCCGACCGCGTGGTCCAAGCCGGGGCACCACGCTGCGAGATCGGCGACCTTGGGCTCGAGCGACGCGAGTACGGGCTCCATGCGGGTCACCATAGGCTCCATCTTATCAAGCGACTTCTGGATCGCCAGCAACGCTGCAGCGATGCCGCCGTGCTCGACTGCCGCATCCGCCATCTCGCTTCGCAGACGAGATCCGCCATGACCGCCTTTGAGGCTCTTCGTGCGCGCCGGGTCGATGAGGAAGCGGGACCGCAACTGATACCAAATGACATGATGTTGCTTCTCGAACTAGCTAGGCGATGGATTAATCACTCGATTCAAGATACACTCCCTCGGGTAGCAGCAAGAAGGGGATCCGGGAGAAAGAGCCAAGGTGGAGGAGATACATGCCACAGGCGGCCGGGTCGGGGCTCACTTCTTTTGTGCCCCTCACACACACACACCAACCATGCGCTAAGTAGGGCAAACACACACGCTGCCTCACTGGCTCCAGTCTGGCCCGACATAGCGCTGGTTGGGCTGCTTGCTGCGCTGCGGCCTGGTGGGCTTCACTTGGGTCGGCTCGCTTAGGTTGCCGGTTGTAGTTCTCGTGACAGCCCGTCTCCATCTTTGTCCCCGGCGCCGACGACCGTGACAAGAGCATCTACATGTTGGAGGGTCGCCCCGCAGGGAAGAGACAACACAGGAGGTGACGGCGAATAGCCGAGCCATCAAGACGAGAGATTTGTGTACCGCAGACCCACCTTGACCTCCTCCACCAGATCCCGGCAGCACCAGCTCCTCCCGCCGCCGCCTTCATCCGTGGACTTAAGGTGCTCGATCACGGATCACCTCGCACACGGTGCTCCGCGGCGGCTCCAAATATCGTGATATCGGCCGGGTATAAACCTCCTTCGCTAAAGGGAACGCCGACACATCGGCCGATCGTGGTGGCACCTCATCGCTGGACATGGCCAAACACGGCTGGACTCAAGTCGGCGATCTGCACGCTGCTCAGAGGCAAGGTCCAAGATGTGTCGGAGCTCAAGCTTTGGGTTGGCATCTGCCGATGATGGCGGCATGTTGGTGCTGCCGACCTCTCCACCATGGACATGGACTCCAGCAGAGCCACAGCTAGCAGGGCTTGGAAGGAGCTGGAGCCATCTCAAGAGTGGACGGAAATACAAAGTCCTCGCCTTGTCAACCTGGCTCGAAGGTTCTGCGTCGCGAGGTTCTTCCTCCACTCTTGGACACATCCTCGGGCTTCTTCTATAATCAATATGATCCAACTGTGGATGAATATTTCACCGCCTTGACCGGTATGGATCTAGCGCCAAGCTTCGCCCATGACGCCGATAATGTTAAGATCGCCAGGTGCCGCATGCAGCAATGGCGGCAATAGGAAACCGCAACTTCAAATGATCAAGCACAATTTAAGATGCCGCATGTCTTATGACGCTGATTGTACCATTGACCTACTGTTCTAAACAATCTTGGTTCAATGTTTCCGAACCTCTTGGAGTCTTGAATATCAGATTCGGTCCGTGTGAGAGACAACTCCCCATCTCTTTGGATATCAGACTAGAAAGTGTGTCACTATTTTGCTCAGAGACATTGGCAAAGCTGCTGATTGAACTAAAACCATGTCACTTATTATGGATCGGAGGGAGTAGATGATATCCAAAACCCTTGTGCAGTCCTTTGTTGCCAGCCATAGGTTTTGTCAGCGATGGTCTGCAATAGCCAATAGCCAGGCTTCAGGATGCCATGTACAACCTAAGTTATTATGTACTGCCTATAACTTTGTACTAAATCAGCGACACTTATTTTTGGGACGGAGGTCCTCCATTCCGTAATTATTGGTGTGGTTTTAGTTCAAATTTCAAATAAATCCGTGACAATAATTATGAAACGGAGGGATTATGTAGAAATTGAGGCTTAAGCGTATGCGGTTAGCAGGGACGCGTGCGTGTTTATATAGGCACAAGGCCTCAAGATATACAAGGGTTGTTGGGCTATGGATTGATCTACAAGTCATAATCTAGAGAGGATGCAATCTCAACAGCCCAACTACAACGCTACCAGACTACACGCATGCACGCATATACGGTTTATACATATACCGTATGTTACATTCTTTAACAGATTACAGTTCAATTCAGTTCAGTTGCTATTCCAAATACCTGTGTTATCTTCTTTCTATTGACCTTCCTAGATTAAACATGGCGAACGAGTGATGGCTTCGTTCGCAATGCCCATACATCCTGCCCAGCAACAACAACACTGGAAGGCCGTCACGACGAAGCCCGTAATGAAATCGAGGGAAACTACGGTGACAAGCACAAGTTCTTTCAGACTTTGGCTCGCATCCTCCAGGTTCCAGCCATCCTCGCAGACAGAATGCAGGCCACGGCAGGACAGTTGGGCATAGTGATAATCTCAAACCCTGCTGCGTAACAATCGTCAAGCTCTAGGAAAACATAAGCGAGTCGCGCTCCACCTCCCGACACACTATCCTACTACATTCAGTAAAAATTAACCACACAAAATCGTATCCAATCAATCCAAACAGAAGTGTTGGAAGATCTAGTTCTCAGATAAGGAGTTAATCTTTGTGGAGGAAACAATTCCATTTTTGTGGTTGTGAATTGTGAGGATAGTACAAGAACTAGAACCTAGTGAATTTGTATATTCAGGCAAGAAACGCGTGATCATCATGTTTTGGAGGACAAGAATAAACTGTTCACTGCTAATGAATCTATGATATATTCCTCCGTCCCAAAATAAGTGTCTCAATTTTGTACTAGCTTTAGTATAAAATTGTACTAAGGTTAAGACACTTATTTTGAGACGGAGGGAGTATATGGTACTATAGTTGAGATATGGTTATGGGTGCTAAACAAACAGAGGCCAACCCATTGCAGATGACTCATGTTTAAACAAGCAAAAGAGAAAGGGGACACGACATGTAAGGGGTGGAGACATCTCCTTATTCATATGATAGATGTAGTACAAAGTTAAGCACCTGACATATCCTTTAAGAACGCCCATGCCACATGACAAACGCGATGCCGATCGCTATGCGGGCCAAAGCTTGATTTTCTCGAAGTTCTCTTCCTGCACGGGATTCTTCCGAGCTCCTCAAACAATGCAATATCACAATCTAGGGCGATTCGAGGCCCTATATAACTTTTCAGATATCAGTTCAGCATCTCGCCCTTTGTGCAAGTCATCAACGGCGCCACTATCAAATCAACCATATACTTATAATAACGGATGCAAGCGTTGAGCTCCAACACTAAGTCGCCATCATATGCAACGTGGATGTCACGCCAGTGCACGGTTAGGTTGGCGGCGGCGACGGCCAGCCCATGCGTATCTATGGCGGAGGCACTGCTGGTTCGCCGAGAGCACGCGAACACAATAGTGGTAGGATATCTCAGGAATCTTGGAGCATGTTGTGTTGATGACAGACGAGGTGCTGGCTATGAGGCCCGGGAGCATGGCTAGGGTAAGGAAGAAGAGCACGGTAAGAGTCTGCATTTGTTAATTTGTTTGCAAGTACAACATACAAAGCTTTTTGCGAGGATTGATCACTGCACTCCGCAAGTCTAATTTAAGCAACGAAGCGAGCAAGGAAAGAGAATCATGCATTAAATGTAAAGATATCCAAATAAATACTCCCGGGCTGGCTCTTTACACCACGCGCATTTATGAACATAACTTAAAAGAAAATATTGATATTATGAACACAGATACTACTACTAGTAATATATTGTATCTTTGGTTGATCAACATGCATGCAGTGATGGCCCTGATTTATTTGGATATCTTTACATTTAAGGCATGATTCTCTTTCCTTTTTAGTCTATTAAACAAAAGGCTTATCGTATCTTTGGTCTATTAATGACCGGTAAAAAAATCACATCTTTCTTCTGTGAGGATCAATACTCAAGTTTGACAGTAAGACACGTGACACAACAAAGTAATACTTAGCCACAGGATTTAAGATGTCATATTGTCATAAGCCTTTTGTTTATGCAGAAGGAAGTAGTGAAACAATAAGCCCTAGTGCTGATTAGATCGTTACAAGAGGAGAGATGTGGCAAAACATAGTTACAACATAAAAAATAGAGAGGGACATGAGCTGAAGGCTGAATTATTTTGTCAGATCACGGTCGGGAAGAAATGTTCTTAAGAAAACTAATGAAAATGCACGATATATTATGGATGGAATTTCTATTGTTAATCAGCAAGACAGAGTAACTCATGTATGACATTTATTGTTATTATTATACATTTTTTGTATATGTCAACAACATTTTTTCAATATGCGTCTAACATTTTCCAATATAAAGTAAACATTTTCGTAATGCATAGTCCAGATTTTTTCTACACAAACTTTTTAAGATTTTTCAAATACAATATTATTTTTTAATAGATGGTCAACTATTTTAAAAAATTGTTGACTATCATTTTTCAAATAAAAATGTTAACAGTTTCTAATACATGGTAACAAAAATTCTATACACATGTAACATTTTCCAAAGGACTGTGCAACCACTCGGTCTAGATTGAGTTAGTGATTAGATTTAGACATTTGTTTCCTACGTATAGTACAGGAAACATGCTTTTTCAGTTTTTTTCCTTCGATTTATGTACTGCACAATTTTCACGGATGGATATATGGTGTCTCCATGCCCTTCATGTTATACTAGTTACCTAAAATTTATCGGGGGGATGTTTCTACACTTATTTTAACTGAAACAAAAATTACCGGGGTGTTCATACGTAAGTTATCAAGTGTGTGACGTGTAAATTATCATGTTATCGGGTATATTTTTAATAAAAAATCCTTGAGTCAGAATTATCGAGGCTTATGATAAGTTATCAGGTCTGTAATGCATTAAAAAAACCATAACACACGCCAATAACTCTCTATAAAGAGCATGGTAATATATACACCATGAACCTGATAACTCGCCCACAGACACTGCGGCAACTTTGGGCCTAGAGAAGAAAAAATTCTGGGAAAAAATTATCCCCCCGTGCCAAAGTTATTTCCTCCCTTGCGCTGACCTTCTCTTTTAAAAACATGGAGCAAATGGTTTTGTGAGATGTGTGAGTTACCAACCCCCCCCCACTCCATCGCCAAAGTTATGAGGACTGGGGTACATAAGTTATCAGGTCTGCGATATGTGAGTTACCGTTCTATTGACACAAAAGGTACCGAGGGGATCATCAACTCACCAGTATAGGGTGCATAAGTTATTAGGTCTATGATGTGTGAGTTACCATGCTATTCATACAAAAAGTTATCGAAGGTATGTTTACACTAGTTTTTTTGGGTGAAAAATGCTACCACGATATTTGTACATAAGCTACCAGGTCTACGATGTGTGAGTTACCATGCTATTGACACAAAAGCTATCGAGGGGATATTTCATCAACACCCGACCCTCGTTGGCCAAGTTACCAAGATATGGTGCATAAGTTATCGTATGTGATGTGTGAGTTACCATGCTATTCACACAAAAGTTCGTCAACTCTCCTTCCCTTTGGTCGCCAAACTTATCGTGACAGGGGTACATAAGTTATCGGGCCTGCAATGTGTGAGTTATCATACTATTCACAAAAAATTACCGAGATATTTAATCAACTCCTCAAAGAAAAAGAAGGAAGCAAACAGGGAATGGTCAAATAGTATGATGTGCATTCTTTCGCACAACAAATAGTCCAGCTGAGCTGGTTAGTGTGTGTTCCCCATTACCTGCTTGACGTGGGCTCAAATACCATATTCAACATCATTTTTATTTTTGACAAAAAATGTAACCAGGGTGTGCCAAATAGATCTAGCACCCAAAAAAAGACAGATCCAATCCAGAGAAAAAAATCACAGCAGTCAATGCCATAGTCTCCGGATTCTTCCCACTAAATTCGCCAACAAGTTAGCAAATCGTTCACATTTTAAATCTTGTAACAAAGAGACACTATGCAATACATTCATAGTCTGGGCACTTTTGATAACAACAAAGACTGGGTTAGTTGGTTAATGCGGTGGTGCACCTGCATGAGGTCGGGGGTTCAAATCCTGTTCTGGCAGCCCTTTCTTCCCTTTCTTTTTCTCGCGGAGTGGAGCACCTGGATGACGAGGCTCACGAATCGTACGTGCCTGTCGCTAACGAACAGTCGGCAGGTATTTAGCTCTGTTGTTTTCCAAATGGTTGATTAACATGTTTCAAACACTTGTTCACACTACTAGGGAAAAGCTTAGCAACAGCGCAGGTTTTAGGCCTATTAGTAGCGCGGGGCTACTAATAAGGCGCTACAACTAACGTATAGCAGTAGCGCGGGTGCGACCCGCGCTACTACTACGTCCTTTAGCAGTAGCGCGGGTGCCAAACCGCGCTACTACTAATCTCTAATCTCTGATTTTTTTTGAATTTTTTCGAATTTTTTTTTGATTTTTTTCACTAATTTTCAAATTTCTGAATTATTTTAACCTCAAATCTCTAATCACCCCTCAGCGCTGCTCAATTTAATCTCTAATCATTCCAAATCTCTAACTTCCCGACAGTCACCCATCCTCTCACTACTCCAGCCTGAGCATGCTTA
Organism: Aegilops speltoides; assembly: GCA_021437245.1. Lineage (NCBI taxonomy): Eukaryota > Viridiplantae > Streptophyta > Magnoliopsida > Poales > Poaceae > Aegilops > Aegilops speltoides. Next base: position 518,016,948 of record CM038145.1, read on the forward strand.
ACTTCCGGGTTCTATTCTCCCTCGTTTCCAAGTCTGCACTTGTTGTTTTCCTGACAATAGTAAGATGTCAATCCTATTAACCTCAGGAATTTAGCTTGAGCATGAAGTCACACATTTCACTGTTTGAGTTCGAAACTATTGTTCTAAAAATTTAGTAACACTAATATTTCTAGAATAATTAGTTTGACCACAGTTTGACCATAGTTTGACCAGATTTGACAAAAGTTTGACCATAGTTTGACCAGATTTGACCAAAATTCAAAAAAACTAAAATAATTATTTAGTAACACTAATATTCTTGAATAATTAGTTTGACCATAGTTTGACCATATTTAACAAAAATAAAAAAAAACTGATTTTTTTGCCTCCAAAGCTTAAAAGCCCTGTAACTTTTTTCTGTTAGGTTTTTGAGGATTTTAAAAATGTTTAACGGGGTTCCCAGGATTTTCGCTGCCAGGGGGTGGTCAGTGTCGTTCGTCCAAACACGCTAAGTCTGCGTGATCCGTAAGGATGACGAAGGAGGAAGTGAGGAGGTACAGACGCCAACGATATACTGCTTCCATTCTCTGGTAAGACATAGATATATCATTTATGAACTAAGAGGGTGTTTGTTTCCAGGGACTTATTGGTTTAGGGACTTAACAAAGTCCCTATAAGTCTCATCTAAACCAAACAGGAGGGACTTATAGGGACTTAAAGTGGGCATTTCTGATGTCGATAATGTTAAGATCGCCAAGGTCAAGATGCAGCAATGGCGGCAATAGGAAACCACAACTTCAAATGATCAAGCACAATTTAAGATGCCGCATGTCTTATGAAGTCGATGGTACCATTGACCTACTGCTCGAGCAATCTTGGTTCAATGTTTCCGTAACCTCCGGAGTCTTGGATATCAGATTCACCTGTGAGAGACAACTCCCCATCTCTTTGGATATCAGACTAGCAAGTGTGCACTATTTTGCTCAGGAGACATTGGCAAAGCTGCTGATTGAACTAAAACCACGTCACTTATTATGGATCGGAGGAAGTAGATGATATCCAAAACCCTTGTGCAGTCCTTTGTTGCCAGCCATAGGTTTTGTCAGCGATGGTGTGCAATAGCCAATAGCCAGGCTTCAGGATGCCATGTACAACCTAAGTTATTATGTACTGCCTATAACTTTGTACTAAATCAGCGACACTTATTTTTGGGACGGAGGAAGTACTACTTCCTCCATTCCGTAATTATTGGTGTGGTTTTAGTTCAAATTTCAAATAAATCCATGACAATAATTATGAAACGGAGGGATTATGTAGAAATTGAGGCTTAAGCGTATGCGGTTAGTAGGGACGCGTGCGTGTTTATATAGGCACAAGGCCTCAGGATATACAAGGGTTGTTGGGCTATGGATTGATCTACAAGTCATAATCTAGATAGGATGCAATCTCAACAGCCCAACTACAACGCCAACAGACTACACGCACGCACGCATATACGGTTTATACATATACCGTATGTTACATTGTTTAACACCCCCCCCTCAATCACAACTTATCTAAGTTGAGGTTGCGTCGAAATGCCTCCAACTGCCTCAGAGAAAGGGGTTTAGTAAACCCATCTGCAACTTGATCACCGGTAGGAACAAAGCGAACATTCAACAGCTTGTTAGCTACCCACTCTCGGACAAAATGATAGTCTATCTCAATATGCTTTGTCCTAGCATGAAAACAGGGTTGGCAGATAAATATGTTGCACCCAAATTATCACACCATAGTGACGCTGCCTTGGGATGATGAATTCCCAACTCTGTCAACATGTTTTGACCCAGATCACCTCAGCAGTGGCATTAGCTAGGGCTTTATACTCAGCTTCTGTGCTAGATCTGGATATGGTAGCCTGCTTACGAGCACTCCATGAGACCAGATTACCTCCAAGGAAAACTGCAAAACCTCCTGTGGATCTTCTGTCATCAGGGCAGCCTGTCCAGTCTGCATCAGAAAACACACTAACAAGCATGGAGTCTAACTTGCAAAGCTTAAGCCCATGACTCTGTGTTCCTTGAAGATATCTGAGTATCCTTTTTATAGCGGTCCAATGAACAGTGGTAGGAGCATGCAAAAATTGACAAACCTTATTGACGGCATATGCAATATCTGGCCGAGTCAATGTTAGGTATTGTAGTGCTCCCACGATGCTCCTATACTTGGTGGAGTCGCCGGCTATGAGAATATCTCCATCATGAAGGGACAACTTCTGGAGGTAGGCAAGGGCGTAAGGGACGGTTTACATCCAACCGTGCCCATCCGCTGAAGTATCTCTTGCACATATTTTTCCCATGATGTAAGAACTCCACTTGCAATTTTATTTACCTCAATACCAAGAAAGAAGTGCAAGGCACCTAGGTCTTTTAGTGCAAAATCCATACTCGATCCTTAAGGAGTGCCAGAATCGCTAAGGTGAGGAGCTTGTAACAATAATATCACAACATATATGAGCATAAAAATAGTTACTCCATGCCGATGATAAAAAACAGCGAGGTATCTCCTTGGAAGCAAGAAAACCAAGAGATCAAAGTTTGGAGTACAAACGATAATACCAGCTCTTGGTGCTTATTTCAGCCATAAAGTGCTTTATCAAGCTTGCAGACGTGTCGTGGTGAGACTGAGCTCTCATACCTAGGAGGCTGCCTCATAAAGACTTCCTCTTCCAGAACACCATACAAAAACGCGTTCTTGACATATAGTTGACACATGCACCAATTCCGAGAGATTGCAGTGGACGGAACTACATGGATTGTATCAGCTTTTACCACAGGGCTAAAGGTGTCCTCATAGTCAACACCATACCTTTGCTTGAAGCCTTTGGAAACTAGCCGAGCCTTGTACTTGTCAATGGTGCCATCAGATTTCCTCTTGATTTTGTACACCCATTTACAGTCAATTACATTCCTCCCTCTGGCAGGTGGAACGAGGCGCCAAGTTTTGTTATCCATAAGAGCAGAGTACTCCTCATCCATCGCCTTCTTCCACTTCGGGTCACCGAGCGCATCTTGTAGATTTCTTGGTTCACCTGGGGCACAAAACGACCCCCAACGAATGTACCCATCTTTGTAAGCTTTTGGTTTAGCAATGCCACTTTGAGACCTAGTATGAGTACGCATGGGAGAAGGCGGGGCTGGTTGATCTCGCCCAACCAAAGAGCCTGCTTATTGACACGTAAACAATGAGAATCGGAGTTGGCCGCAGAATCCGCAGAAGATCCAGTCTCCGTCGACCGGATCCGAGGGAGGACTCCTGTTGAGATCCCCTCGCAGAGCCCGGTGCAGACCCGCCACTTGGTCATGTCGGACTCGGCGCCAGCGGTCGAGAGGGGCCCGTCTCGCCCGAGCCAGTGCGCCCCACACCAGGGCAGCCACGTGGGCCGCTCGTGACTGCAGGAGAGGGAGCCGCGGCCCGCACCGAGGTGGGATTGGCCCGACCAGGGGACAGGGCGCCAGCAGGCCCGCCTGGCCGACCGCCTGTCCCGTCCGTGTTAATCGATCCCGCGGGGGATTCGCCTGGCGCCACTGCAGCACCAGATCGCGAGGAGATCCGCCCGCCAGAATCAGCTTCGGAGGGTGCGCCGAGATCTTCTGTGTGGTCTTCTGGCTGCTGCATAAAATCAGAAGTATTTTCGCCAATTTCTTCAGGATTAACCGGCCCTGTTTCCTGCACACTATCAGCAGACCCTTCATCAAGAGTATTAGCCATTGACACATGACCACCAGCATCAACTCCCCTGGGAATAAAATTTGGCGAAGGTAGGAGATGAGAGGGTGGTAACACAAGTTCTTTGCGGAGTTGGGCGCCGACATTTGGGTGAAGGCTAGCAAAGGGAAAGATTTGTTCATCAAAGACCACATCACGCGAAATATAGACCCGCTCGGAGGAGATATCTAGGCATTTGTATCCTTTGTGGAGAGTACTATAACCCAAAAAAGCACATTGTTTGGAGCGGAACTCAAGTTTATGCTTATTAAAGGGACGAAGTTTACCACACGCACAACCAAATATACGAAGGAAGCTATAGTTAGGTTTAGTGCCGAAGAGACGTTCTAGTGGAGTTTGATTTTTGATGACTCTACTAGGCACACGGTTAATGAGGTATACAGCTGTGCGAAAGGCTTCATCCCAGAATTTCAGAGGCATAAACGCATGTGCCAAGAGAGAGAGGCCAACTTCCACTATGTGGCGATGTTTCCGCTTAGCTGATCCATTTTGTTGGTGCGCATGGGGGCATGAGACATGGTGAGTAATGCCAATGTGCTCAAAGAAAGGGTTCAAACTTTGGTACTCACCACCCCAATCCGTTTGCATGGTAAGAATTTTGCGATTAAACATGCGTTCAACATGGGCTTGAAAAAGACGAAATTTCTCAAACACATCAGATTTATTCTTAAGCAAATAGATCCAACTAAACTTGCTGAAATCATCAATAAAACTGACATAGTACTTTTGCCTGCCTACAGAGACGGGTCCAGGACCCCAACCATCTCAAAAAATTAGCTCTAAAGGAGCTTTGGATTCACTAACTGAGCGAGGATAAGAGAGTTGATGGCTCTTGGCCATCTGACATGCATCACACACTATAAGGTGATCTTGTTTATTGGACACGGGAAGATTGAAATCTCGAACAATTTTCTGGACGACCGGGAGAGAAGGGTTCTCTAGACGCTTGTGCCACCGGGATGTAGATGGTTTGATCGCCCCAAGGACTTGCCGTTGGGGAGCACTGTGCTGTCCGGTGACTGGAAACAAGCGCCACCTACTCTTGTTTTGGAGTATGGTCCTCCAGGTATCTTGATCCTTCACAAGAAAAGTTTCAGGGTGAAGTTCAATAAACTCATGATTATCTTTCAGCAGAATTAGGAACATGCATAATATTGTTAAGTTTCAAAGATCCGGAGGGAGTAGATAAAACAGAGTGGCCGATGTGTGCAATGTCCATACCTTGTCCACTGGCAGTATGAATCTGTGTGTTGCCGGTGTAGCGGTCCCGAACAGCAAGCTTTTCCAGTTCGCCGGTGATGTGATCAGTGGCACCAATGTCGAGATACCAATTGGTATATCTCTTCTCTTATCTTATCTTACTCCTATAAAAACGTGAGTTGGTGGTGATGGTGTTCCTACCTTCACGTCATATATGCCGTCCGATCTGGAATGTATGGCTGAGATCCGTGCCACTTGCACTTTTTCAAGAAACACCTTGTGCTCGGACAGAATTTTGGAGTAGGGACATCCATACACAACACCACCTGGTGCCCGGTAGTTCCAACGGGCTGTCTCTTCTCCTTTCTCCTCCTCTCAAGAAAGAAACAGAGTCTTCTAGACCCCTCCCAAATTCCTCGCCGCCGCCGGGATCTCGCGTCACCGCTCTCCTCCGCTGCCTCCCGAACTTCCTCGCCTGATCCGTCCACCATGAGCCAAGCTCGCCGCCAAGTCCCTTGCCGCCGCCAGTGTCCTATGTCCCCACGCCACCGCCGCCGATCGTCCCCTTGCTCGATGCATCGGCTCGGCTCCAGCCAGTGACCTGTGGTCGCGGTTGGGCTTCATGAGCCTATCGGCCTGCCCGCAGCCCTCGCCAACATGGGCCCAGCCGCCCCTCCTCGCCTCGCGAGGTAGCCGGAGAAGAAGCTGCCGGATCGGAGGCTACCGCAGACAAGATCATCTGCTGCTGCTGTGTTCGCTTGTTGAAGAAGGGTGTGCCGCAGGAGGAGGCAGTGTTGAGAGTGCTCGATCTGCAACAGGGCGAAGCTTGGGCTGCACCGCAGGTGTGTCTGCTGCTGAATTTTCCAACTGCTACTGTTCCCTATACCTGTATTACATTATGCTTCGAGCTTTACCCACGACCTCTCCTTCTAGAACTGGGCACGCAAGATATCAGAGACTGAGAGGATAGTGCAGTATATATTCTTTGTTGGGCCAATAGCTTCTGTGCGACACATTTGAGGTGAATTGGCTTGAGTGCGACGTTGTTCGAGCAAATGGCTGTGGTGCGACACATTTGAACAGGTAAATAGCCCACGCACGACATGGCTGTTTAATGTGGTTAAATTGGTCGTCAACCAAGCCCGTTTATGTTAGGACATGTGGGTCCAACTTAATTGCTCCTCAAAATAGCTGATAGTGCCCTGCCGCCCGACCGTGTCGGGCCCGCCACTCTGCCCTCCCTCTTCTCCGGTGGCGGCGGATCTTGCGTTCTCCGGCGGCGGCGGAGCCTCGTTTCAACGGCGGCGGAGCCTTCGTCCTCAAAAATGGTGAGTGAGAACCCTAGTCCCTCTCCTGCCTCTCTCGGCCCCGTAGATCTCAGCTCGTTTCCTCTGTTTTTGCTTGTTGAATCGATAGGTTGTGAGGGGAGCCCGTGGGCATACTGAGATGGAGCCGCCAGATTCAACTTCGAATAGGTACTGCGTCTCTCTCCGACCCAATTTTGCATGCAATTAGGCCCTAGTCTGCTCTTTCTCACGGGCTCACACTGTTCGCCATCGACAGAGGGATGTTGCTGCTCGACCTTCGAATTGACGGTCAATTTCTTTCCATCCAAGGCAAAATTAGTTGATGGTAGCATTCATAACATTGAGAGAGACACAATTGTTAAATGGGAGGTTGAGTTTACAGAGATTGATCCACAAGTTCTACGTAACATGGGAGAGAAGGCAAGTGAAGAAATGGGTGGAAAAATTGGGGAGAATGTTGTTTGGGGTCCAGAGCAAGAAGTATCACTGCTATGCGGTTTGATGATTGGAAAGGAGAGTATGTTAGAATGGAAGATGGTGAACAGATTGTTGATGAAATCGATCGGCAAAACGGCTGGACAAGCAAAAGAGCTAATTTTTTTGCCGAGCTGGTTGATCTGAATATTTTTTCGAAGGTTGGATATGTGCCATCACAATTGGCTGCGCAGATGGTAGATGATGATTGGGCTACACAGAGGCCATTGATTCCCATGCGCATCGAACTTACAAGAATAGCCAAGAGGGACAAAGTTATCGAACTGAAACTGAAACTGCAGCAATCTGTTGATTGGAATGTAGTTGCATTAGATGAGCCTACTGATTTGGTCATTGCACCAATGCCTGACATTGAGATGGCCAAACTTTTTGGCATTCCAGTCGATGACAGAGATAAGCAGGAGAGGGGCGAATCTAGTTTGCCTGCTAATGTTGATGAAGATGTAGATGGACAATTGATGGAACAAGCTGCAGATGAAGTAGATGATGCACATGATGATGAGCTGGTGCATGTGTATGACAAAGAAAACCCTGTCATTGAAGTAGGCAAGTTGTTCCCAAGCATGAAGGAGTTTAGGATGTGTTTCAAGACTTATGCAAAGGAAACATGAGTTTGATGCCAAGACTGTTTGGACTGATAGAAAGAAGTTTTATGCGAGGTGCAGAGGATTTGATGGTAGTGTCAAGCCTTGCAAGTGGTACATATCTGCTAGACGCAACTCGATGGAAGTACCGCTGTGGTTAACCAAATCCCCAATCAACATACTTGTATTACAAGTTCACAGAGAGTATCAACCATGACATCACAACTTTGGGTTGCGAAAAGATCACCCCAATTTTAGCCAAAACACCAAACACTACTGCCAAGAAACTCAAAGTAGACTTGGAAAAGATGTACCCCATTAAACTGAAATATACCACAGTGTGGAAGGCAAAACAAAGGACAATGAAAAATTTATATGGTGATTGGGCAAATACATTTAGGATGCTTTACAACTTCAAAGCAGAGGTGGAAAAGAGGTCACCGGTAGTGTTGTGGAGATAGATACAGAGGTATCACCAAAGGTGAAGTCAAGTTCTCCAAGTTTATGGCTTTGAAGCCTTGCATAGATGGCTTCAAAGCAGTGGTGTCCATATTTGAGCATAGACTCATCATTTTTGACAGCAAGTGGAATGGTCATTGGCAGCATGCAATGCTCTAGATGGACACAACTGGATGTTTCCTATTGTTGTTGGCTTGTTTCATCGAACAGAGGCTTCATGGACATGGTTCATGATCCAGCTTGAAAAGATGCTTAGGGCCAGTGTCACCTTTGGCTATACACACAGATGCATGTAAGGGGCTTGAAAATTCAGTGAAAATGTTTTCCCACATGCTGAGCAGAGGGAGTGCTTCGGTCATTTGTGGATGAATTTGATCAAAAATTTAGAGGAGAAGAATTTGGGCGCATGTGGCCAGCAGCAAGATCTTACACTAGACAGACACACAAATATCATCTTGATAAGATAATGGTAGCATGTGATGAGTTTGGTCCATGGCTGAACACCTACCATTCTTTGTTATGGTACAGGTCAAGATTCAACACTGCCATCAAGTGTGACCACATCAACAACAATTTAGCAGAGAGTTTCAACAACAAGGTGAAGGAGTTAAAAGATTTGCCTGTGCATGACATGGTCGATCAATCAGATCATGCTCATGCGGTTGTGGGAATTGAGAAGAAGGATAGGTGATTGTCTCAAAGGTGATAAGCTTCCAGCAAGGGTACAACAGTGGTCAATAGGAGCGTAAGTCTTTCACATTTGTTTGTTGAAAAATCTTCACCTTGGGGTGCTGAAGTTAGAGATAGCAAACCGAAGGAGACATGTTGTTAACACTGAATTGCATGATTGCACTTGCCTCGAGTGGCAACACACCGGTAAACCATGTGAGCATGCCATTCTTTTCTTAGCATCCCAACCAAGATAAACATGCACCCATACCTGCATGAATATTATTCGTAGCACGATTCAAAGCTGCATATGCTACTCCAATTCCAGCACTTACAGATCAGTCTCAAGGCCTCAAGTGGACATTGAATTTTCCATGTGTCCTCCCTTGACGAAAAGAAAGGTGGCAGGCCTAAACAGAGTAGATTCAAGGCATGGTTTGAGAAAGGTGGGAGTAGTAAGAAGGAAAGAAAGATGAAAAGCCACAAAGGGCCCAAAAGGTAACAAAAATAGATGCAAATTGTGCCAGAACTTGGGCACAGAGGGGATCACAAATGCCGTTACACTCTGATAAGCCAAAGTATGTTCTTGTTTATTTGTCCGCTTTGATTTGGTGCTTTTTCCAATTACTATATCTATGACATTTTCTCGCACAGGAGGAAGCGAGCAAGTCAGCCCCTTGTTGTTGAACAGTGTTGGCCAACAAAAAAGCAAGAGTCAATGGCGGTAGAAAGAAGAGAAGTGTGCCCGAGCCTGAGCAGATCAAGAAAATCCTGCTGCAGCCAACATTCAGATCAAGAAACTGATGTGGAGGTGCACATCAAGAAACTGAACTGAGCGTGTCGAGGTTCAGATCAAGAAACTGAACTCGAGCGTGTCGAGGTTCACATCAAGAAACCCATGTTGAGGTACACATCAAAGAAACTGAAACTGGTGTCAACATTGAGACCAAGACACCGATCACGAGGGTATTGGCGAGGTGTTGAAAAGACCAAAGAAGAAAACCAAGATGATCAAGTGAACTTGTGTGTGTCAAGAACCAAAACAAGAAGGGCTAAGGCGAAGAAGGGCACACGACGTGGTAGGAAGAAGTAGAACAAAGAACAGTTTGAAAATTTGGTGCATGTAATAATATTTGTAACTTGTGCGCCCCGGTAGTCACTATGTATCCCCATATTTCTATTCGAACTTGTTTGTCTAAACCAGCTAAATAAAATTCAAATTTAAATTTAAATTTAAATTTAAATTTGGGCTATTGATATTTTAGTGCTATCTAAAGTACCTCAACTGAAATATGTTTGCTTGCTGATCATTCCGAGTCCTTTTGGTAAGTTGAACTCATAGTCATGAAAAGTGTGTTTCAAATGACCTCCAAAGGTAGGGTAAACGGCCTCATATTTAAGCAAGTTTTGTTGGCACTTTGTCTAAACCAGCCAAATAATTTTTCTACACATCTATTCTACCTATATAGTGTAAATCTAAAGTCTCACTATTTATTGAATTAATTTTCTATTATTTTCTTTTCTTTTGAAAAACAAGGTTTAATAGAAAATTATATATAAAACAAGTTTAAAACATGAAAATGAGAAAAGTAAGTTCAGATCTTTCTTAGTCAATCCAAAATGAAAATGAGAAAACAAGGTTTTCACACTTTTCATTTTCAAAACCCCACCTACTCTCGGGTGCCCACTACTCTCTCCTTGAACTACATACTACATTGTTTGAGGAATGACAATTTTGTGAAGGATTTTTTGTAAAAATGTATGTAAACCATATTTATGTTTTTTTCTCGTTACTATACGACATAATAAGACTATGTGTGCAAGGTTTATATTTTTTTGATTTTTTTTGAATTAGTTATGCTCAACCCTAATCAATCAAAACCTCTCAAAACCCCTCAAAACCCCTCTCAAAACCCCTCAAAACCCCGCACACTACCTGGTCGTCGATCGTTTTACATGGACGGTTGAGATCAGGCGCTAGGGTTAGCTACAGTGTGCGGCGATCCGCATGAGACGCGCTGATTGGTTGACGCGTGGGGTTTGGATCAGCCTCTATCGTTGGAGCATCAAGACCGCTCATTTGAATCCAACGGCAAGAGTTGACGCGTGCATGGACCAAGCCTTCACGAGTGCCCTTTCCATCGCTGCATGCGCGTTCGCGCCCACCCGCAAAGATGCATGCCCACCCGCAGGATCGCGCTCGCCGTTGGTCGTTGCATGCATGCCTCGACGTAGCCCTGCGCCCGCCACCCCTATCAACGCAGAATCGTCGATGCCTACCATTAGAACCGATGCAGCGCCGCATCAAAGCATGCACCAAGCCACAATGCAGCAGCCCAATGAAGACAACCAAAGCCAACGCTGCAGCGCGTTGCGGTATGGCGTGCTCCTCTTTGAGGACGCACATCGGCATGGGGTATCGATGTGGGTATAGATGCAGTTCAAACGACGTCTTGCCTGCTACAAGATGGGTAAATGAAGGCATCCATTATTGTCACGCCTCACATCGATCGAACGCCGCCCTAAAAAAATCGACCAACGTTGCCCTCTAGCCGGCTAGCCCTAGCAAGATGGGCTATGACATGAATGCACGGGCGGCACACGCAGAGAACCCGGCAGGCGTGTCCCTTGACCAACGACGGCACAGACGCTGCGGCGTGATCCCACCCCTTGACCCGCGACCGTCACAGCCCGCTTCCCACGCCGTACACACTTCCATGGGCGCCACCAAACGCCGCCCGCCCTTTAATTCTACCCAGTAACCACAACGCTTCCATCAAAACCACGCCGCTCTTGGGCTATTTAAGCCGGGCACTATCGCCTTCCTCTTCCTCCTCATCCACACCCCATCCTCTTCCTCCTCTGCCTCCTTCTTTCTTCTTCTCCATCAAACCCGACGAGCCTCGAGCCACCGGGCGCCACCATGCAGACAACGCCCCCACCTACCAACTCCCCCAACTGCGCCGGAAAGGCTCTACCCGAACGGAGGTACGTGGAGAGTACCCTTAGGGTTTGGGCTATCTCAAGATGGAGGGCGCAAGGAGTTGACGGAGTTCTTCCTTGCGGCGGCTTCCGCCACCTCCCCGCTGCTCTCCAAGGATGTACCATGTTGAGGAGGTCACCCACAACGGCGTTGTGGTTGGGCTCTCGCCACGCTCACTAACCCATTCGATGCTTTCTACCTCCTCGGCGAGTGTATTGGGTTGGTTGTGAGTTCATAGCTTTCACCACCCATAACATTTTCACCGACTTCAACTCCATCTTCCCCAACAACGGCGTTATGCACACGCCCCGCACTCCAATCAACAACGACGAGTGAAGGGCGCCGGAGGAGCCCGGAGAGAAGAACCCAAGAAGAACCCGGAGGAGGAGGAGAGAAGAACCCAAGAAGAACCCGCTTTGGTGCCCCGATCTATCGTGATCGTATCGTATTAGTTTTAAGTTGTAATCATTATGCTACTGTTATTAAGTTGTATTAGTGTTTTAAGTTGTAAGGCTATCGTGGAACTATGTGTTGCGGTCGTTATGCTTCTATATAATCGTTATGCTACTATATATATTGTGTATTTTGTGCTATTATTTGTAGATTGCTATGGGTGTTCCATTATTTGTGTATTGCTATGGGTTGCTACGGGCCCGGTTGCTACACCCCAATCACCACACACACCATCTTCAAAATATTGGCCAAATAATGGGTCATGACCCAAACCATAGACATGCAACTAGGAGCCCCATGCAAACCCACTATGGACATGCAACTAGGAAATGCAAACTAATTTATTTCATGCAAGCATGCAACTCATTTAGTTCATGAAACCGTAGACATGCATAAAAACAAGTAATATTTAGTTTTAGTGCATCAAAAATGATCCATCCCAAAATTTAGTGCAAGAAAAGGCCAAAGTAAAAACAAGTAACATTTTATTTGCCGGGTTAGAGGTGGGCTGGTGCCCCACGCTGGTGGGCTGGTCTCCTTGAGCCCGATCTCCTTACGCCCAACATCTATTTGGCAGCCCAGTTTTGTTTTTTACTAGAAACTGAATTTGGGTGCCCGTGTACTGTTAATCAAGAACCAAAACAGGGAAACAGAGCATGAACACTGAATAATTTGTGTTCCAAATTGCTGCTTCAATTCAGATACATTACTTGCGACATATCACATCCTCTACATCGACAGCCTAAATGCCCATTCTAATGACGGATGAACAACAAATAAAACAAAAACAGAGCAATGATACAACAATAGAAACCCCCGCCATGATATTTGCTTGCTTCGCAAATCGATCATATGCATTAGATGTTTCTTGATCTTCTTCAGTTCCTCGGTCAATTCGACTCCGCGATGCAGTTCAGCATTGCGCGATACATCGCCATCGGCACGACTCTGCCCGCCCTCCGCCCGAAAGCTCCCGATTCTCCACAACAATCGGCGGCACCTCGCCCAAATTGAGCTCCTGTGTTGTGGCCACGCCGAATCAACGTAGCCCTCAAACTGAATCCTATCAACATATTCATCAATCCACTCAAAATGGTAACATTTCTTCAAGATCTGAAAAGAACAACACGAACCCTAAATCCCAAATTCGAGGAGAAAAACAAAATATGGAGAAATCAGAGCGAAAGGCAGCGAAAGAACGGGCTAAGAACTGAGATCTAACCTTGCCATCCTTCCTGTCATTGGTTTGCTCAAGCATTTCACAAATTCCGCCCAAGATTGCCATTGTCATCCCTTTTAGTGACCAACCGCTTAAGAGGGTCTGGCGTGGGCATTCAGTGGCACCTTGTTAGCAAGACCTGGTCCACACTGCCGCCATTTTGATTGCGTATGGAGGAGGTAGACATTTGCGCTTAGGTCGCCGGAGAAGAGAAAGATTGGGGAAAGGGGATGAATGGGCGGCGGGCGGATGGGCACGGGCGCCGCCTCTTCTAGCTGCGAGGAGGTGGGTCCCGCGAGTAGACAAGTGGTGGGTCCCGCGCTTAGGTGGATAAGTGGTGTGTCCAGCGCCACGTGGATAAGTGGTGGGTCCAGCCTCAACAGCTTACGAGGGCATCAGTTCAGCTTTAACAGCCATGTCGTGCGTGGGCTATTTAGCTGCTCAAATGTGTCGCACCACAGCCATTCGCTCAACAACGTCGCACCCAAGCCAATTCACCTCAAATGTGTCGCACAGGAGCTATTGGCCCATTCTTTGTTCTCCGTTCGGAGCCTGTCCACTCATTCCATTTTATGCAGTGCTCGTTCTCAACCCGCAACATGATTCCTTTCTTCCATGCCTCCAATGGAGTCTACCAATGCAGGAACGCCACGAGTCATCCCGGCATTGCAGATGCAGAGCTTCCAGGCGCGACTGTTTGTTCCCGCCGCCCGATGTCAACTACCTTGATCCACTGTGGATGTCCCCAACCACGCCAACTCCCCGTAAGTCATGTTTTTCTCCTACCAGATCAAAAAAATTGTCAAGTTTTTGGAGTACAGCTTGTGTGCCTGATCCGCTCATGATTGAAATTGTGGTCTCCTAAACATGTGATTTGTGAAATTTTTAGCAACGAATTGTTTGTGGATCACGGCACGATGTCAACTATTGTCCTTGTGATCGTCCCAACCACGCCAACTCCCCTGTGAAGTCATGTTTTTCTCCTACCACAAACCAAAGGATTCAGACTTCCTATTTAATTCTTTGCGAAACCTGTACCATCCCTCGGTCAATATTCATACCCTTTTCATTGCGACATTTGTCGATTTTTGTACTTGGGATGATTTGGTGCAAGGTATAGAGGAGCATGATCAAGCATGGCTAAATATATTTGTAAGTAGAGAAGTTCTTGAGTCACACACTAAAGGAAGAGAGATGAGCTTTTTCTCTTTGTTGTATCAAGTAATTTACTTCCCAGTCCGCTATATATTATTGTGTACTGAACGCAATCTGAAATAACCTCTTTTACAAAAAAATACATACCTGTGTGGTTGTGTGAGATCTATTTGGTGCTAATTGATGAAATGTATGTAGCATTAGTAATAACCTTCTGATGTGTGGTCAGATATGTGATAATTAGTGAAATGTTGCTTTAGATAGTTTTTTCATGACTTCGACATGTGCCTTCCATCTCCTTGATCATGTGAGTTCATATATCAGTTTTTAACTTCTACAAGTAAATTTTGATATTGTGCAAGTTATATATGATTGGAATCACAGGGAAAACTGTGTGATTCTTTTCTTTCATGATAGTAGACTCTTAAACCTACATGAACCAGCATAATTGTTGTAAACATTATTTAAAGACGTATATCTTCTTTTATCTTAATTAGTTTCGATACATGGCGAGGGAAATTCTACTCGAAGCTCATTGCATCAGATAGTCAACCAAACGCACCACATCGTGGGCTGGCCCACCATGGCCGGAGATGAGAATGATCGCTCAAAGTGGAGTCGGAGACGACGCGACAAATCAGATTTCGGTGCATTATATAGTCTCTCGGCAGTTTTATTCCCTATAAAATGGTACCAATTTGTTTATGTTGAATACTATTTCAGTGTCGCGAGGCAAAAACCACTAGATTTTCTTTAATTTAGTATGTTTAGAGCATTGGGGTCCTAAGTAGTTGTCTTTTAGTTTAAGGAATATTTGTCCTTCTGTCCACTTGCGAAACAAATATTGTAGTTTAACACTTTTGTCAGATGCTAACAAAGGTGGTGTGATGGGAGACTTGCATGAGAACATCGCAAGAGAGGGAAGCGATCAGGAACGTGAGAACCTGTTGATCCTGCATAACCCAGATGGCGTGCTCCGGGTTGGCTGCAGTGACGACCTCCTTCTTCCCATCTCCGATCTCCTTCTCAAAGACAAGGATGGCGTCTGGCTCCTTGATCGACCCGTCGAGGTAGCCCATCATGCCCGCCGCCTTGACATGCGGCAAGACTTGCGCCTTCCACACCAGGAAGTTCTCCCTAGTGAGCTTTTCAGTGATGGTGTGGCCGAGCGATGCAAGGGAAGGAGAAGCCATGGCGACAGAGGAGGAGGACGACATAACTAGATGCGTTGGAAGAGAGAGGCTCTGGTACCATGTAGAAATTGAGGCTTAAGCGTATGCGGTTAGCAGGTACGCGTGCGTGTTTATATAGGCACAAGGCCTCAGGATATACAAGGGTTGTTGGTGTTGAAAATATGCCCTAGAGGCAATACTAAATTAGTTATTATTATATTTCCTTGTTCATGATAATCGTTTATTATCCATGTTATAATTGTATTGATAGGAAACTCAGATATATGTGTGGATACATAGACAACACTATGTCCCTAGCAAGCCTCTAGTTGACTAGCTCGTTGATCAATATATGGTTACGGTTTCCTGACCATGGACATTGGATGTTGTTGATAATGGGATCACATCATTAGGAGAATGATGTGATTCACAAGACCCAATCCTAAGCCTAGCACAAAGATTGTGTAGTTCGTATGCTAAAGCTTTTCTAATGTCAAGTATCTTTTCCTTAGACCATGAGATTGTGCAACTCCCGGATACCGTAAGAATGCTTTGGGTGTACCAAATGTCACAACGTAACTGGGTGGCTATAAAGGTGCACTACAGGTATCTCCGAAAGTGTCTGTTGGGTTGGTACGAATCGAGATCGATTTGTCACTCCGTAAACGGAGAGGTATCTCTGGGCCCACTCGGTAGGACATCATCATAATGTGCACAATGTGACCAAGGGGTTGATCACGGGATGATGTGTTACGGAACGAGTAAAGAGACTTGCCGGTAACGAGATTGAACAAGGTATCAATATACCGACGATCGAATCTCAGGCAAGTACAATACCGCTAGACAAAGGGAATTGTATACGGGATCGATTGAGTCCTTGACATCGTGGTTCATCCGATGAGATCATCGTGGAACATGTGGGACCCAACATGGGTATCTAGATCCCGCTGTTTGTTATTGACAGGAGAACGTCTCGGTCATGTCTACATGTCTCCCGAACCCGTAGGGTCTACGCACTTAAGGTTCGATGACATTAGGGTTATAAACGAAGTTTGTATGTGGTTACCGAATGTTGTTCGGAGTCCCAGATGAGATACCAGATGTCACGAGGAGTTCCGGAATGGTTCGGAGGTAAAGATTTATATATGGGAAGTCCTGTTTTGGTCACCTGAAAAGTTTCGGGTTTTATCGGTAACGTACCGGGACCACCGGGAGGGTCCCGGAGGTCTACCAAGTGGGGCCACCATCCCTGGAGGGCTGCATGGGCCAAGTGTGGGAGGGACCAGCCCCAAGTGGGCTGGTGCGCTCCCCCCACAAGGGCCCAAGGCGCCTAGGGTTTGGGGAGGGGGCGCCCCACCTTGCTTGGGGGCAAGTTTCCACCTCTCCCCCCTTGGCCGCCCCCTAGATGGGATCTAGGGCTGGCCGCCGCCCCTAGGGGGTGGAAACCTAGGTGGGGGCACAGCCTCCTCTCCCCCTATATATAGTGGAGGCATAGGAGCAGCCCAACACACAAAGTCCTTCTCCTGTTGGCGCAGCCCTACCTCTCTTTCTCCTCATATCTCGCGGTGCTTGGCGAAGCCCTGTTGGATCACCACGCTCCTCCACCACCACAACGCCGTTGTGCTGCTGCTGGATGGAGTCTTCCTCAACCTCTCCCTCTCTCCTTGCTAGATCAAGGCATGGGAGACGTCACCGGGCTGTACGTGTGTTGAACACGGAGGTTGTTGTCCGTTCGGCACTAGGATCTCCGGTGATTTGGATCATGACGAGTACGACTCCTTCAACCCCGTTCTCTTGAACGCTTCCGCTTAGAGATCTACAAGGGTATGTAGATGCACTCTCCTTCCCCTCGTTGCTGGTTTCTCCATAGATAGATCTTGGTGACACGTAGGAAATTTTTTGAATTTCTGCTACGTTCCCCAACAGTGGTATTAGAGCCAGGTTTATTGCGTAGATTCTTTGGACGAGTAGAACACAAAGTAGTTGTGGGCGTTGATGTTGTTCAATATGCTTACCGTTACTAGTCCAATCTTGTTTCGACGGTATTGTGGGATGAAGCAGCCCGGACCGACCTTACACGTACACTTACGTGAGACAGGTTCCACCAACTGACATGCACTTGGTGCATAAGGTGGCTAGCGGGTGCCAGTCTCTCCTACTTTAGTCGGAACGGAATCGATGAAAAGGGTCCTTATGAAGGGTAAATAGCAATTGGCATATCACGTTGTGGTTTTGCGTAGGTAAGAAACGTTCTTGCTAGAAACACATAGCAGCCACGTAAAACATGCAAACAACAATTAGAGGACGTCTAACTTGTTTTTGCAGGGTATTCTATGTGATGTGATATGGCCAAGAAGAATGTGATGAATGATATGTGATGTATGAGATTGATCATGTTCTTGTAATATGAATCACGACTTGCATGTTGATGAGTATGACAACCGGCAGGAGCCATAGGAGTTGTCTTTATTTATTGTATGACCTGCGTGTCATTAAACAACGCCATGTAATTACTTTACTTTATTGCTAACCGGTAGCCATAGTAGTAGAAGTAATAGTTGGCGAGACAACTTCATGAAGACACGATGATGGAGATCATGATGATGGAGATCATTGAGCCCCGAAGATGGAGATCAAAAGGAGCAATATGATATTGGCCATATCATGTCACTATTTGATTGCATGTGATGTTTATCATGTTTATACATCTTATTTGCTTAGAACGACGGTAGTAAATAAGATGATCCCTCATTAAAATTTCAAGAAAGTGTTCCCCCTAACTGTGCATCGTTCTGAAAGTTCGTCGTTTCGAAGCACCACGTGATGATCGGGTGTGATAGATTCTTACGTTCACATACAACGGGTGTAAGCCAGATTTACACACGCCAAACACTTAGGTTGACTTGGCGAGTCTAGCATGTACTGCACATGGCCTCGAACACAAGAGACCGAAAGGTCGAGCATGAGTCGATAGTAGATACGATCAACATGAAGATGTTCACCGATGATGACTAGTCCGTCTCACGTGATGATCGGACACGGCCTAGTTGACTCGGATCATGTAATCACTTAGATGACTAGAGGGATGTTTATCTGAGTGGAAGTTCATAAGATGAACTTAATTATCCTGAACATAGTCAAAAGATCTTTGTAAATTATGTCGTAAGCTCGCGCTTTAGTTCCACTGTTTAGATATGTTCCTAGAGAAAATATAGTTGAAAGTTAATAGTAGCGATTATGCGGACAGTAGAAAGCTTATGTCCTTAATGCATCGCTCAGTGTGCTGAACCCCAAACGTCATTTGTGGATGTTGCGAACATCGGACATACACGTTTTGATAACTACATGATAGTTCAGTTAAACGGTTTAGAGTTGAGGCACCAAAGACGTTTTCGAAACGTCGCGGAACATATGAGATGTTTTCGAGGGCTGAAATTGGGATTTCAGGCTCGTGCCCACGTCAAGAGGTATAAGACCTCCGACGATTTTCTTAGCCTGCAAACTAAGGGAGAAAAGCTCAATCGTTGAGCTTGTGCTCAGATTGTCTGAGTACAACAATCACTTGAATCGAGTGGGAGTTGATCTTCCAGATGAGATAGTGATGTTTCTCCAAAGTCATTGCCACCAAGCTACTAGAGCTTCGTGATGAACTATAACATATCAGGGATAGATACGATGATCCTTGAGATATTCGCGATGTTTGACACCGCAAAAGTAGAAACCAAGAAGGAGCATCAATTGTTGATGGTTAGTGAAACCACTAGTTTCGAGAAGGGCAAGGGCAAGAAGGTATACTTCATGAAACAGCGAATCAGCTGCTGCTCTACTGAAGAAACCCAAGGTTGAACCCAAACCTGAGACTAAGTGCTTCTGTGATAAGGGGAACAATCACTAAGAGCAGAATTACCCTAGATACATGGTAGATGAGAAGGCTGGCAAGGTCGATAGAAGTATATTGGATATACATTATGTTAATGTGTACTTTACTAGTACTCCTAGTAGCACCAGGGTATTAGATACCGGTTCGGTTGCTAAGTGTTAGTAACTTGAAATAAAAGCTACGGAATAAACGAAGACTAGCTAAAGGTGAGCTGACGATATGTGTTGGAAGTGTTTCCAATGTTGATGTGATCAAGCATCGCACGCTCCCTCTACCATCGAGATTGGTGTTAAACCTGAATAATTGTTATTTGGTGTTTGCGTTGAGTATAGGCATGATTGGATTATGTCTATCACAATACGGTTATTCATTTAAGGAGAATAATAGTTACTCTGTTTATTTGAATAATACCTTCAATGGTCTTGCACCTAAAATAAATGGTTTATTGAATCTCGATCGTAGTGATACACATGTTCATGCCAAAAGATATAAGATAGTAATGATAGTACCACCTACTTGTGGCACTGCCATGTAAGTCATATTGGTATAAAACGCATGAAGAAGCTCCATGTTGATGGATCTTTGGACTCACTCGTTTTTGAAAAGTTTGAGACATGCGAACCATGTCTATTGTTATGTACCCATGAAGAAAATCCATGCAGATGGATCGTTTGGACTCACTTGATTTTGAATCACTTAAGACATGCAAATCATACCACATGGGCAAGATGACTGAAAAGCCTCGTTTTCAGTAAGATAGAACAAGATAGCAACTTGTTGAAAGTAACACATTTTGATGTGTGCAGTCCAATGAGTGCTGAGGCATGCAGTGAATATCGTTATGTTCTTACTTCACAGATGATTCGAGTAGATGTTGAGTATATTTACTTGATGAAACACCAGTCTAAATTATTGAATGGTTCAAGTAATTTCAGAGTGAAGTTGAAGATCATTGTAACAAGAGGATAAAATGTCTATGATATGATTATAGAGATGAGTATCTGAGTTACGAGTTTGGCACACAATTAAGACATTGTGGAAATTGTTTCACAATTAATACCGCCTGGAACACCATAGTGTGATGGTGTGTCCGAACATCATAGTTGCACCCTATTGGATATGGTGCGTACCATGATGTCTCTTATCGAATTACCACTATCGTTTATGGGTTAGGCATTAGAGACAACCACATTCACTTTAAAAGGGGCACCATGTAATTCCATTGAGACGACACCGTTTGAACTATGGTTTGGAGAAACCTAAGTTGTCGTTTCTTAAAAGTTTGGGGCTGCGATGCTTATGTGAAAAAGTTTCAGGTTGATAAGCTAGAACCAAAGCAAATAAAATGCATCTTCATAGGACACCCAAAACAGTTGGGTATACCTCCTAATTCAGATCCAAAAGCAATAGGGATTGTTTCTTGAATCGGGTCCTTTCTCGAGGAGAAGTTTGTCTCGGAAAGTTGAGTGGGAGGATGGTAAAGACTTGATATGGTTATTGAACCGTCACTACCACTAGTAGAAAAGGGGCCAATGGCCCAGGCCGGTCCAGCCCATTAGTCCCGGTTCAATCCAGAATCGGGACCAATGGGGGCATTGGACCCGTTCGTGAGCCGCGGGGCCGGCCGGGCCACGTGGGCCATTGGTCCCGGTTCGTCTGGACCTTTTGGTCCCGGTTGGTGGGAAGAACCGGGACCAATGGGCCTCGCTCATGGCCCACCACCATTGGTCCCGGTTGGTGGAACAAATCGGGACCAAAGGCTTCCCTTTAGTCCCGGTTCAAGTCACCAACCGGGACCAATTAGTTGCCTATATATACCCCTCGCCCGCGAGCAGAGCACTCCCAGTGTTATGTTTTTCGTGGCCGGCGAGGGAAGAGCTTTGTGGTGCTCTAGCTCACCTCCTATGCACACGAGGTGTTCGATGGAATGCCCGAGCCACACTACTTAAGCTTTCTCCTCTCCAAGCTCGACCTCCAAGCTCCATTTTCCTTAATATTTGTCTAGGTTTAGCGGTCCGTCACGTCCCGTCCCCGTTTTCACCGCCGTCGATCGCCCGCGCCGATCTCGTCGCCGGCACCACCGTGGTGAGCCTCTTGTTCTTATCTTCTTTCTGAAAGGAAAACAATTCTTGACACTGATAGTATATACCTGGCAAGCTGCAGGAAGAATGTGTATGGGAAGACAAAAGATACACCTGAGGCACGGGAGGACCTGCAACGCTTGCACGAAAAAGAGGGCATGCCTCCGAAGTAGTATAAAGGTCCTGCCAGCTATGCTCTTATGAAAGAAAAGAAAGAAATCTTCTTTGAATGCCTGCTCAGTATGAAGGTCCCGACTGGCTTCGTCGAATATAAAGGGAATAATAAATATGCTGCATAAAAAGTTCCGAACCTAAAGTCTCATGACTGCCACGTGATTATGACGCAATCGCTTCCGTTGCATTGAGGGGCTTTCACCGAAAACGTCCGATTAGCCATTGTGAAGCTATGTGCATTCCTCAATACAATCTCTCATAAGGTGATCGATCCGAAATTATACCAAGGCTAAGGACTGATGTGGTGCAATGTCTTGTCGGGCTTGAGCTGGTGTTCCCACCATCCTTCTTCAATATCATGACACACGCCCTAGTTCATCTAGTTGACGAGATTGTCATTCTGGGCCCCGTATTTCTACACAATATGTACCCCTTTGAGAGGTTCATGGAGTCCTAAAGAAATATGTCCGTGAATCGCTTAGGCCGAAGGAAGCATCTCCATGGGCCATCAAACAGAGGATGTCATCGGGTTTTGTGTTGACTTCATTCATGGCCTTAAGAAGATAGGTCTCCCTAAATCGCGGTATGAGGGGATACTGACAGGAAAAGGGACGTTTGGAAAGGGACTCAATTATATGCAGGGACGGATATTCTTGGTCTCACGCACACTACACAGGTCTACATAACTCTACCTTGGTGACCCCGTATGTCGATGAACACAAGAACAGCCTGCGCTCCAAACATCCGGAGCAAAGGCGACGATCGGATTACATGTGAACACATCAGACTTTCAGCAGCTTGGTTGGAAGCACGACGAGGTGACAACACTGTTTGTGATGAGCTGTACTTGTTGTCCAGGGGACCATCTTTGACTGTATTGATTTGGAAAGGATACGAGATAAATGGGAATACATTTTACACGATTGACCAAGATCAAAAGAGCACCAACCAAAACAGCGGTGTCCGCTTTGATGCAACAACCGAGAGGGGAAAGGACACATATTATGGTTACATAGTGGACATATGGGAACTTGACTACGGACACGATTTTAAGGTCCCTTTGTTTAAGTGCAAATGGGTTAATCTGTCAGGAGGCGGGGTACAGGTAGACTCACAGTACGAAATGACAACAGTGGATCTAAAAAATCTTGGGTACACTGACGAACCATTCATCCTAGCCAATGATGTGGCACAGGTTATCTATGTGAATGACATGTCTACCAGACCGAGAAAGAGAAAAGATAAGGAAGCGAATACATCATACGATGAGCCACAGCGCCACATAGTTCTTTCAGGAAAAAGTGACATCATGGGAGTGGAGGACAAGACAGACATGTCTGAAGATTATGAAAAGTTTCATGAAATTCCTCCCTTTAATGTCAAGGCTGACCCTAGCATCCTGATAAACGATGAAGATTATCCATGGTTACGGCGCAATAAGCAAATGACACAAGCGAAGAAAAAGTGAAGACTTTCTCTCGCAACTATTATGATGATACCATGCCAAATTTGTAACTGACGAGTATGATATCATTGTCCGTTTTGTACATGCACATGCTATGTGGGTCAATTTATGATGCCATGCCAACTTTCAACTTTTTCAGAGTTCATTTGAAATGCTTTAATGTCTTATGGTTCGGCCCTCGTAATAATCAAAAATAGCAACAATAAGTATTTTGTTGTAAGTAGAAACAAAATAAAATAAATAAAGCAAGAAAGAAAACAAAAAAACAAAAAAAGTGTTTTCAAATTTGAAAACTAATGGCACTAATAGAAAGTTTATAATTTTCCTAAAACTAAAAGCAAAAAGAATTGAAAAATAAAGCAAAAAACAAAATAAAATAAATAATGCAGAAATCAAAACAAAAAACAACAATAAGTATTTTGTTGTAAGTAGAAACAAAATAAAATAAATAAAGCAAGAAAGAAAACAAAAAAGTGTTTTCAAATTTGAAAACTAATGGCACTAACAGAAAGTTTATAATTTTCCTAAAACTAAAAGCAAAAAGAATTGAAAAATAAAGCAAAAAACAAAAGAAATTAAATAATGCAGTAATCAAAACAAAAAAACAACAATAAGTATTTTGTTGTAAGTAGAAACAAAATAAAATAAATAAAGCAAGAAAGAAAACAAAAAAAGTGTTTTCAAATTTGAAAACTAATGGCACTAACAGAAAGTTTATAATTTTCCTAAAACTAAAAGCAAAAAGAATTGAAAAATAAAGCAAAAGACAAAAGAAATTAAATAATGCAGAATCAAAACAAAAAAACAACAACAAGTATTTTGTTGTAAGTAGAAACAAAATAAAATAAATAAAGCAAGAAAGAAAACAAAAAAAGTGTTTTCAAATTTGAAAACTAATGGCACTAACAGAAAGTTTATAATTTTCCTAAAACTAAAAGCAAAAAGAATTGAAAAATAAAGCAAAAGACAAAAGAAAATAAATAATGCAGAAATCGAAACAAAAAACAACAATAAGTATTTTGTTGTAAGTAGAAACAAAATAAAATAAATAAAGCAAGAAAGAAAACAAAAAAGTGTTTTCAAATTTGAAAACTAATGGCACTAACAGAAAGTTTATAATTTTCCTAAAACTAAAAGCAAAAAGAATTGAAAAATAAAGCAAAAAACAAAAGAAAATAAATAATGCAGAAATCAAAACAAAAAAACAACAATAAGTATTTTGTTGTAAGTAGAAACAAAATAAAATAAATAAAGCAAGAAAGAAAACAAAAAAAGTGTTTTCAAATTTGAAATCTAATGGCACTAACAGAAAGTTTATAATTTTCCTAAAACTAAAAGCAAAAAGAATTGAAAAATAAAGCAAAAAGCAAAAGAAAATATATAATGCAGTAATCAAACAAAAAAACAACAATAAGTATTTTGTTGTAAGTAGAAACAAAATAAAATAAATAAAGCAAGAAAGAAAACAAAAAAGTGTTTTCAAATTTGAAAACTAATGGCACTAACAGAAAGTTTATAATTTTCCTAAAACTAAAAGCAAAAAGAATTGAAAAATAAAGCAAAAGACAAAAGAAAATAAATAATGCAGAAATCGAAACAAAAAACAACAATAAGTATTTTGTTGTAAGTAGAAACAAAATAAAATAAATAAAGCAAGAAAGAAAACAAAAAAGTGTTTTCAAATTTGAAAACTAATGGCACTAACAGAAAGTTTATAATTTTCCTAAAACTAAAAGCAAAAAGAATTGAAAAATAAAGCAAAAAACCGAAGAAAATAAATAATGCAGAAATTAAAACAAAAAACAACAATAAGTATTTTGTTGTAAGTAGAAACAAAATAAAATAAATAAAGTAAGAAAGAAAAGAAAAAAAAACAAAAAAAGTGTTTTCAAATTTGAAAACTAATGGCACTAACAGAAAGTTTATAATTTTCCTAAAACTAAAAGCAAAAAGAATTGAAAAATAAAGAAAAAAACAAAAGAAATTAAATAATGCAGTAATCAAAACAAAAAAACAACAACAAGTATTTTGTTGTAAGTAGAAACAAAATAAAATAAATAAAGCAAGAAAGAAAACAAAAAAAATTGTTTTCAAATTTGAAAACTAATGGCACTAACAGAAAGTTTATAATTTTCCTAAAACTAGAAGCAAAAAGAATTGAAAAATAAAGCAAAAGACAAAAGAAAATAAATAATGCAGAAATCGAAACAAAAAACAACAATAAGTATTTTGTTGTAAGTAGAAACAAAATAAAATAAATAAAGCAAGAAAGAAAACAAAAAGGTGTTTTCAAATTTGAAAACTAATGGCACTAACAGAAAGTTTATAATTTTCCTAAAACTAAAAGAAAAAAGAACTGAAAAATAAAGCAAAAAACAAAAGAAAATAAATAATGCAGAAATCAAAACAAAAAAACAACAATAAGTATTTTTTTGTAAGTAGAAACAAAATAAAATAAATAAAGCAAGAAAGAAAACAAAAAAAGTGTTTTCAAATTTGAAATCTAATGGCACTAACAGAAAGTTTATAATTTTCCTAAAACTAAAAGCAAAAAGAATTGAAAAATAAAGCAAAAAGCAAAAGAAAATAAATAATGCAAGAATCAAACAAAAAACAACAATAAGTATTTTGTTGTAAGTAGAAATAAAATAAAATAAATAAAGCAAGAAAGAAAACAAAAAAGTGTTTTCAAATTTGAAAACTAATGGCACTAACAGAAAGTTTATAATTTTCCTAAAACTAAAAGCAAAAAGAATTGAAAAATAAAGCAAAAGACAAAAGAAAATAAATAATGCGTAAATCAAACAAAAACAACAATAAGTATTTTGTTGTAAGTAGAAACAAAATAAAATAAATAAAGCAAGAAAGAAAACAAAAAAAAAAAAGTGTTTTCAAATTTGAAAACTAATGGCACTAACAGAAAGTTTATAATTTTCCTAAAACTAAAAGCAAAAAGAATTGAAAAATAAAGCAAAAACCAAGAAAATAAATAATGCAGAAATTAAAACAAAAAACAACAATAAGTATTTTGTTGTAAGTAGAAACAAAATAAAATAAGTAAAGTAAGAAAGAAAAGAAAAAAAACAAAAAAAGTGTTTTCAAATTTGAAAACTAATGGCACTAACAGAAAGTTTATAATTTTCCTAAAACTAAAAGATAAAAGAATTAGAAAATAAAGCAAAAAACAAAAGAAAATAAATAATGCAGAAAACAAAACAAAAAAACTAGAAAAAAATAAAATA
Source organism: Aegilops speltoides (assembly GCA_021437245.1). Lineage (NCBI taxonomy): Eukaryota > Viridiplantae > Streptophyta > Magnoliopsida > Poales > Poaceae > Aegilops > Aegilops speltoides. Next base: position 518,043,233 of record CM038145.1, read on the forward strand.
GCAAAAATAAGTAAAGAAAACAAAAAAATGCCTCCTACTGGGCCCCACGGCCTGAATACGACTAGAAACTCTACTATGGGCCAGGATTCAGGCCCGCAGTAGGCCCAGAAGGCCCACCAGGCAAATCAATAGCAAGTAGGGCCGAAAGCCTGCGGTGGAGAGGAGCTCGAGATGGGTGCGGCAGTGGGGCTTATAAACCACTGCACCCCCTCTCAACTACACTACAGGAATCAGACAGTTTGCCGTCTGGCAAGTATGCATTTAAAGGCTGAAATATGAAAGGCAAACACTTTGCCGTCACCGACGACAAAGTGTGACAACAAAAGCAAAGTCGGCAAAGAGTACTTTGTCGTCGACTTTTATCGGGCAGACGGCAAAGTCTTTGCCGTCACCAAACTATAACTTTGCCGTCACCAAAATAAAGAATAGACGGCAAAGATCGTGTCCTTTGCCATCACTCAAAATGTGCTCTTTGCTATCAACCGGACTAAAGTACAGACGGCAAAGAAATTTTTTATTTTAAAAAAATAGTTGCACACATTACATCTGTTAACGGTACACTGTGCACGCATCATCAGCTAACTAAAAAACTAATTGCCTCCACATCGAACCAAGGCCGAGCTCGCCGGAGCAGAGCTGCTCGCCGCCCACGCGCGTAGTCATCATCGATGGTCGACCGTTCCCTGTTGTTATTTGGCGGCCATGCTGGAGGGAGGAGTCACCGAAGAGAATTGGGGCAGAGCTTCTGTCGGTGTACTAAAGTAGGCGGGCACCTTAGTACCCCGAACTTGTGCACGGGCAGTCGTAGCACCCCGCGGCAAGGATCGCCTGACGCCCGGCAAGGCTCCTCACCACTCCTTATCACTGCCATTCAAGAACAAAGTACCAGCCCAGAAAAACGAAGGCCCCGGCAAGAGGAGCTTGCCGGGAGGGCTAACCATGGCATCACTAGAAAACTTGCCGCGGCGCCCCGCTCGCCCCGGCAAGTTCCAGTGGCCGGCAAGCTTGCCGGCACGACAAAGAGACCGCGGCAAGGCACTTGCCGCGGCAAGGCTGCCACCCAACTCCAGCGTCATCACCAGGCCATCCCAAGAGCACGTGGCAGGATACTACGCAACCATGCAGAGCGAGGTGGCAAACGGAGCTGACAGAGGCGCCGTCGTGGCACCCGGAGGCTCACCTAATGGTCACTCCACTTGCACCGTTGGGCAACGGACGGGCATTTAATACCCTTGTCCCCCCGCCGAGTTAGGTAGGGGCACCGCAGCAATCGCTGCACCAACCCGCGCTTTTACGCTTCTACCCCTCTTCCTACGCCGCCACCGTGGGTACCCCTTCGACTATAAAAGGAGGCCCATGTGCACGAGAAGGGGTTCGGTCATCGACACCGCGATCGCCACCATATGCTCGCATGCTCGAGCTAGATTCTATAACAACACAGAGCAGCAGAGGGTGTTATCTCCGGAGAGCCCCGGCTGGGTAAAGATCGCCTGCCTCCCCACGCTGCGCGCCGGACCTCGATCCGCTCACAGACGCCCTCGCCTCCCCGCCGAACCGAAGGGGCCCCTGTGCCCTGTGAGGTGCTCGAGGTCAGCAGAAGAGAGCGAGCCCGACATCTTTGGCGCGCTGTAGGGGCCTCGAGGTCGTGAGCATCCGATCCGGTCTCCACGCCGACTACATCAGCGCCATCGCCAACATGCCACCAAGAAGAAGCCTTCGAGGTGGCCGCCCGCTTACATCAACTCTACCGCCACCGCCGGTGCAAGCAGGTGGTGAGGTGGACGCTGGCGGGGGAGCGGGTGCCGCCGGTGGGTCTCGTGTCGTCACCAGATCCAGGAACAAGGCCCCGCAAGCGTCGGCAACCGTGCAGACGCCGCGCCCGTCCCAAGAGGTTCAAGGTCAACAACGCCCCGGTGCTCCAAGCACCGTGCTCGCGTTAGAGCAAGGCCAAGCCGGTGGGTCGCAGGACGCTCGCGGGCACCATGCACGAACGCATGCTGGTGCGAGCGAGGTACGGTCGCCTGGACGAGGTGTTGCTCCTCCCAACCCAATTGGGAGTCCGAGCACGTCTCGCTCCTCGCGCCGCCCATCACCACCGCTGCCCAAGACTGCAGAGGAAGCGCTGGCCCGAGCCCAGCTGCTCCTAGACTTCCCTCCAGCGCCACACAAGATCGACGACTGGAGGATGGCCATACACAGCCTTGTCGCCGCCAATGGCGACAAACCCGGCGATCAACGCGCCGAGGGCCCGACAAGACGCCCGGCGCAGACGGCGCCGACAGATCGCTGGGTACCGCTTCAGGCGCTCCCAGCCCCACAAAGTTAAGATCGCGGCTCGCGGACCAACCTTGACGCCGACTCCACCACGTCATCGGACCCGCGAACTCGCCGGGATCAGCGCCACGTTCTCCAAGAACGGCAACGCGAAGACGCTCGCACTCGCATCGAGCGCCGGAGGGAAGCGCGACGTCAATCTGACCAGCGCTGGCCCATCGCCGACGCCAAGACGCACTCAGAGAACCAGCGACTTGTCGACGCGGCTGGTTGCCTGCGTTCACCCGCGAAAGCGCGGCAAGTCCAAAGGCCCAAAACTAAAACTTCAAGCCGATGTGCCGAGAAGTATGATGGCAGGATACACCGTCGGAGTTTCAAAGATCTACACCATCGCGTGCAAGCTGCCGAGGACGCGACGAGAAGATCCTCGCCAACTACTTCCGCCGGTACTCAAACCCAACGCCGATCTTGGCTCATGCACTTGCCGACGGCTCCATCTCTTCATGGGCGGACTGTGTCATCAGTTTGTCGGCGCTTTCACGGGCGCCACAAACCTCATGGCCAGGAAAGTGACCCCATTTACTCATCCGTATGAGGGGAGCCCTCGCAAGTATATACAAAGATTCAGCCAGTGCAGCGCAACATCCCCGACGTCCACCCCGCCAAGTTATCGCTGCTTTCATCAAAACGCACAACCGCAGGATGAGGGAGGAGATGGCGATGATAAAGATCGAGATGTCACGAGCTCTACGCCTCGCCGACAAGTGTGCACGGGCTGAAGAGGGGAGGAAAATCCCGGAGAGGTTGCCGAGCGTATGATCTCGACAGCGAGGACGCCGCCCCGGCAAGAAGGAACCGGAGGCGGAACAATAGGAAGAGGAAAGCTAAGGATGTGCTAGCTGTTGAGCATTCCGGCAACGGAGGCGGCTCCGACAAAGCCAAGACCGATGACTCCGGCGAGGCTGTAGCAGCCGCCGACAAGCAGGATGGCTCCGGCAAGCGTTATTGCAAGATCCATCGCACCAAAGGCCATGACCTCCAAACCTGCAAAAAAGTAGAGCAGATGGCGGAGCTGCAGAAAGCTGAGTACGAGCGCCGCGATAAGGAGAGAGCCCAGGGAGGTGGCGGAGGATCCGGCAAGAAGCTTCCCGCCCGGGGAGGGAACCGCGGCAATGCCAAAGCGTGGCAAGGAGACAGACCTCCCCGTGGCCGCGACAAGGACGAGGAGGAAGATGAAGATGAGGAAATGGAGGAAGATGAGACTGAAGATCAAGAGTTTCGTATAGGCGACAGAGGTATTGGCGTCGGCGCGGCGCCGCCTCGCACACCTCGCACCGCCAACTCAAACAAAGGGTGCGGGAAGTGAATGCAATGAGCCGTTACGAGGCGCCGCAGCTCTGAAGTGGTCCAAAGACGCCTCATCTTCGACGTTGAGGATCACCCTGACCGCATCACCGCGGTCGGGTGCTTGCCGCTGTTGGTCTCACCAACGATTCGCAACCTCAAGGTCACGAAGATGTTGGTTGACGGCGGGGCCGGCCTGAACTTGATTTCCTCCGCAGTGCTCAAGAAGCTCCAGATCCCCGACAGCGAGCTTGAAAAGACTGGCACCTTCCAAGGAATAAACCCGGGAAGGAGCCAACCTAAGGGGAAGATCACATTGCCGGTGACGCTCGCAGCGAGCTGAACTTCAGGATCGAGAGGGTCACATTCAAAGTGGCAGATATCCCTTTACCCTACAATGGGATACTCGGCCGACCAAGACTCGCCAAGTTCATGGCGGCCTCTCACCACGCATACAATGTGCTCAAGATGCCCGCCCGATGAGTGTCATTTCTATCCAAGGCGACAAGAAGGATGCACTCATCTGCGCCGACAAGATATACCGGAAGCAGCTGCTGCGGCAGAGCGCGAGCCACTTGTCACCGAAGCTCCCGGGGAAGAAGAAGACCAAGTCCGCAAGGACAGCTCGGTGCTCCTCCGCAAGCGCATCTCCCCGGAGCGCTGCGCTGCCGTCGAGGACGCGCCATCGAGCTCCACCGGCAAGTGCAAAAAGGCGAAGGTAGCGCCACCAGAGACCAAGAAGGTGGCCGCCAAGGAAGACGGCACTGATGGTTCCTTCACCATGAGTGCCGCACTTGACCCTAAATAGGAAAGCGCGCTCGTTGCTTTCCTGCGGGCGAATATCGATGTGTTTGCGGCAACCATCCGACATCCCCGCGCTCCTGTGGAAGTAATCGAGCACCACCTTGCCGCCTCGCCCCACGCACGCCCGCCAAACAAAAAGTCGAAGCAAGCGGTAGAGCGGCAAGAGTTCATAGCGTAAGAAATCAGAAATTGGAAGCAGCAGGACTGGTCCGTGGAGTACTCCATCCGACATGGCTGGCTAACCCAAAGGGTCGACGCAAGGCTAATGGGAAGTGGAGGCTTTGTATGGACTTCACCGATGTTAACAAAGCTTGTCCCAGGATCCATTTCCTTGCCGCCATTGACCAGATAGTTGACTCCACGGCGGATGCGATCCGCTTTCATTCCTTGATGCATACTCAGATATCATCAAGTCTTCATGGCTGAAGAGGATGAAGAAAAGACCGCATTCATTACTCCATGTGGCACGCATCGCTTCAGACGGATGCCTTTCGGCTAAAGAATGCTGGTTCAACATTTGCGAGAGTAGTCACCACGCTTTTGAACCACAAACCGCACGTAAATGTGGAAGCTTACATGGATGACATAGTGGTCAAAAGCAAGGACAAAGAGACTTTGATCCAAGACTTGGACGAGACTTTCGCGAATCTGGGCAAGATCAATCTCAAGTTGAATCCCGAGAAGTGTGTGTTTGGGGTCCCTTCCGGCAAACTTCTCGGATTCTTTGTATCTCGAGAGGATTGAAGCCAATCTCGACAAGATCAAAGCAATTGAACAGATCAAGCACCGACCGAGTCAAGGACGCATGAGGCTTGCCGCCGCTGCGTTGCTTCCTCAGAGATTCATCTCTAAGTTCTGTTGAAGCGTGCCTCGCCATTTTTCAAAATCTTGAAAAGGCAGGTCCAATGAAATGGACTCCAGAAGCGGAGGCCGCACTGCAGGACTTGAAGAAATACCTATCCTCCACCCCAACACTCGTCGCACCTAAGCCACAAGAGAAGTTACTGCTATATCTAGCGGCAACCAACCAAGTGGTTAGTGCTGCGTTGGTCGCGGAGAGGGAGGCAGATGATGAGTCAACGACAGCGGCAAGCAAGTCCAGCGACAAGCAGGGGACCTTCCTGACAAATTCTGACCCCGGTAAGGATGGATCTGCGCAGCCGCCGGAAGAAAAACAGAAGAGGATAGTGCAGCGCCTAGTTTATTTTGTCGGTTCCCTCCTGCAGGGGCTAGATCAAGGTACTCGGTGTCGTGGTTGCTTTTCAGCCTACTCATGGCCTCGAGGAAGCTGCGCCATTACTTTCAAGCACATGAGATAACAAGAGTCACCGATTTCCGCTGAAGAGGATATTGCAAAATCCGAAGCAACGGGCAGGATCGCTGAGTTGGCACTTTAATTGTCAAGCTTTGGCCTCAAGTTTGAAAGTACTTCAACTATTCAGAGCCGAAGCTACCGCAGAATTCATAGCGAATGGACGCCAACACCCGATTTAAGAAACCCTGACAGAGCATCCCCGCAAGGAAGCCAAAGAAAGAATGGATCATGTACTTTGATGGTGCCTTCCCGCTGCAAGGCGCCGGTGCGGGTGTACTACTCGTCGCACCCACCGGAGAGTACCTCAAGTACGTGGTCCAAATGCACTTCCCCAAGGAGCAAGCAACGAACAATACTGCAGAGTATGAAGGCTTGCTTGCCGGACTCAGGATAACAGCAGAGCTTGGGATCAAGAAGCTTATTGTCAGGGGTGACTCGCAGCTTGTCGTCCGTCAAGTTAACAAAGATTATCAGAGTCCATTGATGGAAGCGTACATCGATGAAGTGAGGAAGTTGGAAGAGCATTTCGACGGCCTACAAATGGAACACGTTCCAAGATCTCAGAACGACACTGCGGATGGCCTGTCGAAGTGTGCTGCACTCAAGTTACCTGTGGAACCAGGTACTTTTGTGCTCAAGCTGACTCAGCCGTCCGTTACACCATCAACTGGATTAAGCAAAAAGAGAAAGTTGGTCACTGGCGGCTACTCTCCGGCACAGCTTCCCGGAACCGCCACCAACAAGGTCCCCAGGATCAACACAGAGATTGCTGAGGAGCAGCCTGCTCCGGCAAGCCCTAAGGTTTGTTTCATTGAAGCAGACGCTCCCGACAAGCTGTGTCCCGACACGCTTGCCGAGGGGCATCACGCTCAGGCAAAATCTCAGATTCTTGCCGTGGAAGCGGATGTTCCCGCAGCAGCATTTGCGCCTTTAGTCCTCGTCGTCGAGCCGCAGGCTCCGCGTGGGCACAAAGAAATCGCCCATTTTCTTCAGACAGGGGAACTTCCCGAGGAACATTAAGAGGCAGAGAGAGTAGCCCGGCAATCGAGTATGTACCAGTTTGTCGATGACGTACTGTACAGAAGAAGGTTCAACGGAGTGAAATTAAAATGCATTTCCCGGGAAGATGGACAGCAGCTGTTGGCAGAGGTACACGGAGGCATATGTGGTCACCACATTGGCGCAAGAGCACTTGCCGCAAGGTTCTCCGCAAGGCTTCTTCCGCCGACAGCCCTCCAGATGCAACCGCACAAGTAACCAAGTGTGAAGCATGCCGCCCACTCCAAACAGATTCACCAACCAGCTCAAGCTCTCCAAACAATCCCTTTATCCTCGCCATTTTCGTCCGGGGCTCGATTGTCAGACCCGACTCAATGTCACATCGATCTAGCCAGAACACAACATATCACTTTGCGCCTCACGCACGGTATCCCAACGGTGTCGCCTTACCTTAGCCCGGACCGCTTATGCCTTTTGGCACACGATATGATAGTGTCGCTAGCATCCATATGAAAAGGAGCCCGGCTGACATGACTAGTCAGAAACCCAAAGTGGCACAGACTTACAGGACGTATATCCATGACCCAAATCGAACGTGTCGGTCAACAGCAAGTAAGTTCCGGCTGTAGCACTGGGCTAGCAGACTCGTAAACCGGCTGAAGCGGGCTAACAGACTCCGGTACTCAATGCGTGACATTTGCCCGTAGGGATGCATACAGAACGAAGAAGGACACATGCCAGCCAGCCTAAGTGTTCCGGAGCAGAGTAAGCTACCATGGCTCAAAGGAGACACTAGGAGACATTTCCGTAAGAGAGGCTACTCAAGATAAACAACTAGATAGTCGATCCCACACATACCAAGCATTTCAATCATACACACAATATGCTCGATATGTGCAAATACAACAAGGCATCACAACATGACTCTACGACACAAGTATTTTATTTAAAGGCTCGAGAGCCATACATAGCATACACACAAGTACGGGTCTCACGACCCACATTCAAGTCATACAAGCATACAAGCCAACAATGAAGTGTTTTGTCCGAGTACGCATAACTAGTAAAATAAAAGAGGCTTGGGTAAGCCTAGCTATACTACATGGTCCTTCACTTGCTCAGATCACCACCGGCCTTAGTCTACTCATCGATGTCAACGCTCACGAAGAACCCGTCGGAAGGGTTTGTGGCATCGTCTCTAAAATGTAAATTATAGCAACATGAGTACAAAGGTACTCAAGAAGACTTACATCGATCCTACATACATGCATATTATCAAGAATGGTTGGTGGGGTTATTGCAGCAAGCCAGCTTTGACTCATGGCTAAGCTATCCCACGAGACACCAACTTGAAATGGTTTTATGACTCGAGTCCACTACTCATCACTTCAATACACCACCGAGGATCCACCTCCGCCCTCCTACTAAGAGCCATCCTCGACACTCACTTATCTTGAGGCTTTTAGTAGTATCCATTTACTTGTCTATGAACTGTATAGGCAACTAAGTAGTCCTTTATCATGACGCGCTATTCAAATAGATGATGTTAACCCTGCAGGATGTACTTCTTCATACATGTTTCCACCACTTAGCGCCTCAAAACGACATGTGCTCGGCAGACTTCAAGCGAAAACCAACGTGGGTGTAGACCACGACCTACCTAGACACTCAAGTCTCTAGTCCAGTTTATCGCCTATTTGGGTTCCATCTATGAGGAGTTCCGCCAAGTTTCGCCACAGCCCCAAACGATGTGAACAGGGTTCCCGAGATACCAAACGGGCATCCGTACACCCGCCACGCACCTACCGTGATCACAGCCCACCCCTACGGTCAGCGCTGTCCACGGCCTCCAAGAGGCTACAAACACCGAAACTACTTGCAACTCCCGGACAGAGGACTAGCGTGAATAAGAAGTCGAGCGGGTCATATTTCAGGCCCAATGTATGGTAGTAGCTGATTCTTAAATCACACATACAGATCTCAGTGCTTAAGGACGGCCTCAATGAAATAACCCACCATGTACTCCTACATGGCCTCTCATCGATACCTTTACCAAATCGTGTTCAACACCTTACTCTCACACTGACTCGATCATTTCACTCTAGCCATCACCCAGATGAACCAGACCTGACACGACTCTAAGCATAGCAGGCATAGCAAGGTAGGAAACAACACAATCATATGGCTCAATCAACTCCTACACATGCTAGTGGGTTTCATCTAGTTACTGTGGCAATGACAGGTCATGCAGAGGAAATGGGTTCAACTACCGCAACACACAGCAGTTTGAATCGCGTTGTCTTAATGCACTAAACGAGAGCAGGAGCAAGAACATGGGATTTTATCGATATGATCAAATGGTTGGTTGCTTGCCTGACGGTTCGGTGCACGGATATTGCTCTTCGTCGGGGTTATCACGGTATTCTCGGGGCGTAACTCCGCCGCAGGAACACCGATACACAAGCATTACCAAACAATATGCAACAATATGATGCATGCATGAGACATGGCATATATGAGTGTGTTGGGCTAATGCAACTAAGACCAGATGGGTTTGAAGCATTTTGAACCAAAGATGCAATTTCCAAACTCATAAATGATCATTTAAGGTGCTTTAACTTGTTCTGCCATAAACAGTAGGTTAGCTTGCTTAAACATGCATGAAACCAGTACAGATGGATAGGTTGGATTTTTCTGATCATTTTTCATATATAATTTGTTTCATTTGGAGTTACAGATTAATTTCTATGAATTTTTGAAGTTTGAAACATTTTCCGAATTTCCGTAAAAATAATTTCAGAATTGAATTTATCACAAAGACTATGTCATGATGACGCCGGGTCAACGGGCCGGTCAGGTCAAACTGACCAGTGGGTCCCGCATGTCAGTGGGTAATTAAACTAATTAAATTAAGTTTTAACTAAACTGATTTAGTTAGCAGAGGGGGCCCACATGTCATAGACCCAGGGGGGTCAACCTGGGCCCACCCGTGGTCAAAGTCAGGGTCAAACCCCGCCGGCGTTTAGCCACCGGCGAGCCCGACGCGGCGGCGAGAGTGCTTTTGGCCGTTCCGGCCACCAAATGGGTCGCGGAGGCCATCGGAGTGGAGCTGAGGACGAGCCGCAGCTCTTGGTGGAGTCCGTTGGGGTCGGGGTGGCCGGAGTTGGCGCCGGCGGCGACTTTGGCGGCCACCGGAGTTCGGGTGAAGGCGAACTCGAGGTAGAGTGTGCGGTGAGGTACGGGGAGTGCACAGTTAGCTCCAACGCGACGTGGTGAGCGCGATGGACACGGTGAGGTGGCCGGAGGATGGCCGGGAGCACGTCGGCGACGAGGTCCGCGACGGCGCGTGCGGGTGATCTTCGTGCGGTGGCTACACGGCTCGGGAGCGAGGGAGAGAAGGTAGGAGGGGTAGCTAGGCTCACAGAGCGCTCGTAGAGGCCACCGGCGGGGTCGGGGACGAGCTGAGGCGGCGACGGCGTTGAAGGGGATCTCCGGCGACGGCGGACTCGGGCGAGGTTGGTGCGGTGGACTCGGGCCTTGCGAGCACACGGGGCTCAGCTAGCTCGATGAAGTGGATGGCGGCGGAGCTCCTAGACACGACGAGACGACGCACGGGCGGTGGGGAGCGTGGTTACGACGGAGGAGCGGCGGCGGTGGCGTCGGCCATGGCTGGGGAGCACGAGGGGGAGGAGCCGGAAAGGAGAGGGGCGCCTGGGGTTCGGGGAGAGGGGAGTGATCCCGTCGTGGCGTGACGAGGGAAGCGGCGAGGCGGCGAGCAGGTGCGTGGCACCCATGCGGTGCTCGCCGTCGAGCACCTTTTGCCTGCTCTCGGTCGGCAAGCAGCTCATGGCGCTGGGCTGGCTGGGCCGGCCAGGTGGGCTGGCTGGTGGGCCGGTGGTGGCGCCAGGTAAGTTTCCTTTCTGTTTTCCTTTTCTACTTTTTTTTTCTGTAACTTTGTTGAATTATTAAAAATACCTAAAAGGTTCTAAAATTCACCAATCTACTCCTGGTCCATTGTTGGAATATTTCCAACATGAAACATTTTAGATTGGGAATATTTGGACATTTGAAATATTTAATAAATTTTAAATGCCCAAACTCAAATAATTATGATTTAATTCAAAGACCTTAGGATGACCTAGGAAATTGTGCATCACTTTTGGCAGAGGTTCTGAACCAAGACAAAAATGATGGACATTTTAGAAGGGCATTTCAGGTTCATCGAAAATATTTTTAGTAAACCCTAGATTGTTTCAGAGGGGGCTGGGAGTTCTGGCAATCCCATTTCAGCTTTCTGTTGAAAAAATAGACATGATGCAACACTCTAATGCAAGAACTAGCTAGGGTGTGACATCGACATCCTCGGCCCTTTTCCCCGAGCTGTCGGGGGATTTGAGTACTTGTATGTTGCAATCGACAAGTTCACGAAGTGGCCTGAAGTGGAACCAGTGAGAAAGGGGACAGCGCAGTCAGCAGTCAAGTTCTTCAGGTCAATTGTTTGCCGTTTCGGGATCCCATACAGGATCATCACCGACAACGGCACACAATTCATGAGCCACACCTTCATGCAGTACGCCCAAGATCTTGGCACCAAGATTTGCTTTGCTTCCGTTGCTCACCCGAGAAGCAACGGTCAAGCGGAGAGGGCGAACGCTGAAGTGCTACGCGGGCTTAGAACCAGAACTTTCGAGAGGCTGCGCAAGTGCGGAAGAAATTGGATTGAGCAGCTACCGGTGGTTCTTTGGTCGATCAGGACGACGCCAAATCGAGCCACCGGTCAGACACCATTTGCTCTCATCTACGGAGCAAAAGCAGTTCTCCCCACGGAACTCGTATACGGGTCACCACGAGTGCTCTCTTATGATGAGCTTGAGCAAGAGCAGCTGCGACAAGACGACGCGCTGCTCCTCGAGGAGAATCGTCTTCAGGCCGCTGTGCGAGCTGCTCGCTACCAGCAAGCTTTGCGCCGCTATCATAGCCGCAAAGTTAACGCCAGAAGCTTCGAGGAAGGCAACCTTGTTCTTCGGCGGATCCAATCCGCCAAGAATTCAAACAAGTTGACGCCGAAGTGGGAAGGCCCTTATCGGGTGAAACGAGTCACTAGGCCCGGCGCTGTTCGCCTTGAGACCGAAGATGGCGTTCCAGTGAGTAACTCCTGGAACATAGAACATCTTCGCAAGTTTTTCCCATGAGGCGCGGTTGCCGGACCCGTTCCGGCAACCAGTCTCTTTTGTACAAGCATTGCCGCTGTTGCATGTAACCCTTTGTACAAAGCTGGGCGCAGTTCCCGTGCATAAATAAAGTTCGCGTGTTTCGCACATCCCGTCAAATTTAATGCATTTTCTTCCTTTTTGCATCTGTACCTGACACTCTGTGCAGCACACCACCCCGGTAAGCAATGGCATAACTTGAGGTTCCATACGATTATTTTCTCTTCTTTCTTCTCATAGATAGAAGATTCCTCCGCCCGCAAGTACGCCGGGGGAGGGGGGGAGGAAGGTAGGAGTATGGAACAGGCGACGTTCAACGGAATCTAGCCTTGCCGGAACGCCGAAGACAGAAAAGCTAAGTAGCCAAAATTTGGGCCCGCTCAAATTTAAATTTCTTTTCTAGCAATAGCCCTTGAACGTTCGTACTTTGTATGGCAAACCTGTGTGCGGAGGAATCGACTCGCGGCTAATTTGCGCCCCTGCGTTGTTTTCGAGCCCGCTCGACAATACTAGTGGGTTGCAACTAGCCCCGACAAGATCCCTTGCCGGGGGCAGCACCGCCAGCGGACTGCTGATGTTCCGCGCTCAGCAAGTGTGCTTGCTCCGACAAGGTCCCCCAAAACGCGGGACAAAAGCATACAAAGGACGCAACGAAATAAAGGGGGATAGCGCGGCTAGCTGTACTCATAATTAAGTTATATTACAAGAATGACTTATTATGGCACTAACTGAAATTGTTCTCATAGTTAAATGGCAACAGCAAGGAAAGGGGAAAGGAGGAGCAACCTAATCCGCGCGCCCTCCGTCGAGCCTCTTAACCTCGTTCACTTTATCCATGATGGGTGCGACGATAGCCCTGAGGCCCTCGACATCAGCACCCGCCAGCAGCTTTTTGGTGACGCGGGAGAGGTCGACGTCCGGGTTATGGAAGAGGACCTTCACCAACACTTTCTCCGTAACCCCGCACAGACGGCGCGACTCATGCGGCCAACTGCTTCGGGATCCTTTCCCGAGTGCCGCAGCGCCGTCACCACATCCTTGAAGAAAAGCGTGAGCTTGGCACCGGGTTGGACGCTCGCTCGTGGAATACCCGGCCCCGTCAAATCCAGCTCCGCCAAATCCTCATCAATGAGCGCGGCAATGTTGACGAGGCCTTCCGTCCAGAGCTCCACCGTGGTTTTGAGGGTGTTCTGGGCTTCGGCGGCCCTCGCCAGTAGCTCCTCATGGTCCTTGAGGTCCTACCTCAGGGTATCTTCCCGGTCCTTGGCGGCGTCCAGCTCTTTGATCTTCTCGGAGAGTTGGGCTTGCAGATCACCGTGGGTGCGCGCGTCCTCCTCGCGGTCATGCTGGAGTGCGGTAAGCTCCTCATCTTTCCTCGTCGCGTCCGCCTCCAGCCGCGTCACTTTCTCCTCCAGCTCTTTCCTGGCGGCCTCGGCAGCCGCGGTGGCATCTTTCGCTTCCTTCAGCGCCCCGCCAAGTGACTGTTCCCGGCCGGCGAGCTCCTCATCATGGCTGTCCAAGTACGCTTTCCGTTGTATCAGCTCACCGTCCCGCTTAGACAGCTCCTCGGCGGCAATCCTCTGCTGCTCTTCAGCTTCGCCTTCTCGCACGAAGGCTTTTGCCTCATCGAAGCTCGCCTCTCCTCGGCGATGGACTGGAGGGCCTCCTGGTTGCGGCTCTTGAGCTCTTCCGCATGCTTCTCTATGTCAGCTCCCACCTGCGCGACGAGCGCTTCCCGGGACACGAGTTTTGCTTGCCGGGCGCGGTAGAGTAACACCAGTTTCCGGAGCAACTCCTCCTCCTCTGACTCACCGCTGCTGCTGCTTGGCCTATCGACCACCGCCAGCCCAGCAGAGGCGAGTACCTCCCCATCAAATTCCTCTCCTTCAACTGGCGCCCTGGAGCTCGATGCCCAGGGGAGCTTGATGTACACGCCCGCGCCGGCCTTCAGGTATACGCTGGGCTGGGGCTCTTCAGAGCTCGGCGCCTTGCCTGCAGCGGAGGGATCAGCGGTCGGCACAGCACCCTGTGCTCCTGCGTCCTCCGGGCCGTCGGCGCGGTCACCAGCCCCTGTGCGGGCGGCCCCGGCGGCCCCCTCGCCAGTGGACCCCTCCGCGCCGGCCCCTTCCTCGGCGGCAGCGGCGTCATCAGTGTTGCCACGGCTGTCCCCCTCAACGGTGACCTCGGCCTCCATCGAGTCCCCAAGGGGAATATCTGAAGGCAGGGAAGAAAAGAGATAATCAACAACTAGAAGAAAATAAAGAGAGAGCAGCGGTTTCCAAGGGAAAAACCCCGACGAGGAAGCTCACCTGCGCTGGACTCCGCGAACACGGGTTCCATCGCCGGGGGCTCGCCGGCCTCGCCCCTTGTCGGAGCCCCTCCTTGTCGGAGACGGCTCCCACATCGGGGAGTCGGCCCTCGGTGGCGTAGTGGAGGCCGATGACGCCTCTGCGTCGAACTCCGGCCTGGTGGACCTGCTCTCCTCCTGCATACAAAAGAGCCAACGATCAAGATGTTGGCTGAGGAAGAAATGACCTTGCACCCCCCCCATGACGAAGGGTGAATTAAGACGCTCACGCCGAGGGCTGTGCTGGGGGCTGCTGCGAGGAGAAGGGATTGGGTCCGTCAAAATGGTCTTGGACGTATCTTCTGCTATCACGGCAGGATCGTCTTCGACGTTGACCACGGGAACTTTGGCCCTCTTCGCCGCCCTCTCCGCCAAAGTCCTGGTTCGAGACATAAGTTTGGAGAAAAGCAAATTAGATACAAGACAAGCAATAATAAAGATTGAGGGAAGGACAAGCACGGTGCGAGGAAAGCCTTACTCCCTCCTCTTCCTCCTCGCTGCCGCCGGAGCTCAGCGGAAAGATCGAACTCCGTACCCTCTCGCACAACGTGGCGGAGAGGTGGGCTCCTCCGCGCTTGCCGGGCTACGACAGATCGTGCATGGCGGCCCGAAGACCCGCCTCGGTTGCCGACACGGCTCGATCCGCCTGCTGCGGCGCGCCCGCCCAGCGTAGAACGTGTCCCGCAACGCCGCGGCTGCGGGGCGGCCTGTTCCTCCACCAGCTCACCGACCCGACGAAGGCGCCTTCTCGGACGGAATTGGGGCTGTGCTGTGGGCTCTGCCTGCAGCGGGCCGCCCGAAGACGGCTGGCCGCTCGCGTCCTCGGCGGACTCGCCCGTCCCGGCCTCGACCTCTCCTTCACCTTTGCCTTCCCCGGCTAGCGCTTCCCGGGCGGCAAGGCTTGCCGCCGCTGCGGCGCTCGCCTCCGCCAACAGAATTCAACTTCCACCCGCTGGCGTCGCGGCGCCTTCGCCCGGCTAGCAATATATGCTAGCTCTTCGCAAGGTGGCGCGGTGAGGAGTTTCGCCATCGGAGTTGATCGCCGCCCGACAAGTTGTCAAAAAATTGTTGCACGACCTCGGCAGCAGGCTCTATCCAATTCGCATTTATCCCATGCGAATCACACTCTGGCATCATCGCGCAGATGCGATCGCGCTGGGAATTGTTGCACAAAGGGACGACACCCCGCGCCAACTGGAACCACTCTGGATGATTGGGATCATGCTTGAACATCTCGCTCAACATCGCGCCGAGCTCCATGACCGTGAAGTTGAAGTTGAGGCCTGGGCGCAGCCTCATGAAATCCGCCGAGCCGCTGAACTGCTAGGCGGGCCGCCCCCTCGCTTGCAGGGGGGCGATACGGCGGCGGAGGAAATCCGCGCCAACCGCCCCTGTGGTGAGCCCGGCCTGCCTGAGCCGGAGGATTCGGGTGGTGGTGATCGACAACTTGGCGTCGTCCGGCGACAGAGCGCTCGGCTGCTGCCGCCAAGACCACCCGAAGTCTTGCGCAGCTCGGTGAACGACGGCGGGTTGTCGCTATAGATCCAACACCACTCCGCCTCCACTCGTCCCACTTGCTGCGGAGTTCGCCCGACAAGTACACCTCCTTCATACCCATCCGGGAGGTCCAGGCGATTCCGCCGGCCAGAGGCTCCCCTTTTTCAGCCCGAGGGGAGAAGTAATGGCGGAAGAGGGCCACATTGGGGAGGATGCCAACGAAGTTCTCGCAGAGATGTACCAAAACCGCCATTGTCAGAATGGCGTTGGGGGTGAAGGCAAGCAGATGAAACCCGTAGGTGTTCATGATATCACAGAAGAAATCGGAAAAGGTGGGCAAAGCCCGCAGAGAAGAACACAGGAAGAAGTAGTACCCCGGGGCACTTCATCGACGGAGGCCTCCGCGAATCACCGCGCGGCGCGGATGCGCACGCGCTTCCGCCGACCGAAAAGGTAAAACTCCGCCGCAACGCCCGGAGTAAGCTCGGGGAAAGAGCACTTGCTTCTGCAAGCGCCCGAGCTCCATCGCCTCGGCCGATTTCGCGGCCTTCGCAGCCTTCGCGGCCTTCGCAGCCTTCCCGGTTTTCGGAGCCATGACTGGGGAGGCGAAGGCGACGACGACGACGGGCGGCGGAGCGCTGTTTTCCTCTCGATCCAGGAGACGAGGGGGGAACAGCGGAGCTTTCGGAGGAAGGAGCTGCGCGTGGCGGAAGTGGAGGAACGGCCCCGGTCCCCCTGCTTATAAAAAGGAGATGCGAACGTTACGCATTTCCTGGAATTAAGTATTGACCCACGTCTCCCACGACGCCAGAATCGACGCTGCGCTGCGGGAGAGCGCGGTGGGTGCGGAGCCCGCTGTCAGGCGAATTCAAGCCACGCGTGCCTGCAGATCGCCTTTGGGCCTGGCCCAACAACGCCGCACCGTGTCCGCCCAGGCCCGGGCTCTGCCGGTGTACTAAAGTAGGGGGGCACCTTAGTACCCCGAACTTGTGCACGGGCAGTCGTAGCACCCTGCGGCAAGGATCGCCTGACGCCCGGCAAGGCTCCCCACCACTCCTTATCGCTGCCATTCAAGAACAAAGTACCAGCCCAGAAAAACGAAGGCCCCGGCAAGAGGAGCTTGCCGGGAGCGCTAACCATGGCATCACCAGAAAACTTGCCGCGGCGCCCCGCTCGCCCCGGCAAGTTCCAGTGGCCGGCAAGCTTGCCGGCACGACAAAGAGACCGCGGCAAGGCACTTGCCGTGGCAAGGCTGCCACCCAACTCCAGCGCATCCTGTGACGCGTCATCACCAGGCCATCCCAAGAGCACGTGGCGGGATACTACGCAACCATGCAGAGCGAGGTGGCAAACGGAGCTGACAGAGGCGCCGTCGTGGCACCCGGAGGCTCACCTAGCGGTCACTCCACTTGCACTGTTGGGCGACCGGACGGGCATTTAATGCCCTTGTCCCCTGCCGTCAGAGTTAGGTAGGGGCACTGTTGTGCATTGTTGCACCAACCTGCGCTTTTACGCTTCTACCCCCTCTTCCTACGCTGCCACCTGTGGGTACGCCCTTCAGACTATAAAAGGGAGGCCCATGCGCGACGAGAGGGGTTCGTTTCATTCGACACCCGATCGCCACTCATATGCTCGCACGCCGAGCTAGATTCTATAACAACACGAGCAGCAGTAGGGGTGTTATCTCTCCGGAGAGCCCCGGTTAGGTAAAGATCGCCTGCCTCCCCACGCGTGCGCCGGACCTCGATCTGCTTCTCACAGACAGCCCTCGCCTCCCCGCCCGAACCGAAGGGCCCCCTGCGCCCCATAGGTGCTCGAGGCCGCAGAAGAGAGCGAGCCCCGACAGCTTCACGTGGCGCTGGCGAGTTGGCAGATCTTCACGCGGCGACGATGGCAGAGCTGCACGCGGGCGAGGGCAACGGCGCCGGCCGGACGGACAAGGGATGCGGAGTCTGACAGCTCGATCGGGCGGTGCGGCACCGACGGACGGCGAGGGCGCGGAGTCCGCCGCCGGGGTCGCTGGACGGCACGCGACGGCTCGGGCGCCAACAAAGCGAGCGGGCGGGCGAGGCTGTGGGCGCCGGACGGGCGAAAGCATGCGGGCGCAAGGCAGCTGCGGCATGCAGCTGGCCGCGGACGGGCGGTGGGCGGGCGGGCGCGACCAGCGGCGCGTGGCTGCTCGAGGGCGCAGGACGGGCGGGCGCATACGGGCGCGCTGCAGCTCGGAGTCGCCGGACGGGTGGGCGGGCACTGGCCGGCGGTGGTCGGCTGCTCGGGGGAGGAGAGAGGAGGGTGCTGCTCGCCGGTGAGCCTTTGCTTGGGAGAAGGAGAAAGAGGATTGAGGGAGTTTGTCCGTTCGGGGGAGATGGAGAGGATCGAGGTAGTTTGGGGGGAGATGGAGACAGGTGCGTGGGGGTGGGGACGGGTCGTGGGGGCGCGTGCGTGGTGTGCCGTCAGTATATTTTTAACATACAGCAATATTAGCTGTTTGCCGTCTGTATTTTTTTAGCAGACGGCAAAGTCTATTTTGCCGTCAGTATATTTTTGGCAGACGGCAAAATGAGCTGTTTGCCGTCAGTATTTCTTTGCCGTCTGCAACTGACAGCAAAATTTGTCTTTGCCGTCAGGCCCGACGAAAAAATGACGGCAAAGACATCCATAGACGGCAAACTAGCTGCTTCCTGTAGTGCTAGCGAGGTGGGACTAAACTTTGGCAGTGACGGGGGCAGCACAGGAGCCTTTGGTCCCGGTTGGTGGCACCAACCGGGACTAAAGGGGGGGGGGCATTGGTACTGGTTCGTGGCACCAACCGGTACCAAAGGCCGTCACTTCCCGCCCTTTGGGCTGCCGAAAAGGAGGCCTTTGGTCCTGGTTGGAGGCACCAACCGGGACTAAAGGGTGCATTAGTCCAGGTTGGTTTCAGGAACCAGGACCAATGCCTTTGCTATATAAGCAAACACTTTGCAAAATTTCAGAATCCCATCGCCAGTTGCCCCCGACGACGCCTACCCTCCTCGACGCCGCCAGGCTGCTCCACCTCGTCGTTGCCGCCGCCGCCGCCAAGCCGTCGCCTTCCTGAGCCCGCGCCATCCTCGTCGCTGCCTCCCGAACTCAAGGCTGTCTCGTCGCTGCCTCCCGAGCCAGCGCCCGTCCGCCTCACAGCACACGCCTCCCAGCGCCTGCCTCCTCGCCACAGCAAGGCGCCCGCCGCCCACCATCGCCATGGCCATCTCGCCGCCCTATCATCGCTTGAGCCAAGCCACACAGCACCGGCTCTGGTTTTTTTCATTTTTATTATTTTAATTAGTTTTTTGTTCATATATATATATATATAATGTATATGTGTATGTATGTGGCTATATATGTGTATGTAGATGTTCAAAAATTGTTCATAGATTTTTTTGGTTATATTAATTATTGTAGAATATGCAAATGTTTGTATATTCGTATGAACAATGCATTAGTCAAAACCTTTGTTTTTTTCGAAATTTTCTATTTGAACATTTTTTTTAAAACAAGCAATACTAAAAGAATGAGAGGAAAAAGGAAAATAAGAAGAGGAAGAAAGGAGAAGAAGAGGAGAGGAACAAGAGGAGAAATAAATAAGAAGAGGAAGAAGAAGAAGAGAGGAATAGAGAAGAAAAAAATAGAAATTTTCTATTTTTCTTCTTCTCCTCTATTCCTTTCTTCTTCTCCTCTTTTTTTTTCTTCTTTTTTTTCTTCTTCATTCTTTCTCTTTTCTTCCTTTTCCTTATTTTCCTTTCTCGAGGGAGAAGAAGAAAAAGAAGAGTGGAAGAAGAAGAAAGGAACAGAGGAGAAAGAAGAAACTTCAACACGAGGGGGGGGGGGTACCGATACCCCCTCCTCGATAACATTATTTTCCCATGTATATGTATGTCGCGTCGTTGTTGATATAACCCCCTCGAGATAACTTCGACATGAGGGGCGGTCGATATATATACCCCCTCTCGACCGTGATACCTTATACAACGGCAGCACCCCCCTCGGCCCTCTCGCTCGACCAAAACTCTCGAGGACACCCAAACCCTAGAGAGAAAACGATGTTGGTCTCCTACCCCCTCCCGCCGCGCCCCTACCCGACTAATTAACTCTCTCGAGGCCACCCAAATTTACCAAGTTAAAAGAGCGTTGTTGTCGAGGCCACCCCAAACCCTTGAAGCGTTGTGTCGAGGCGACCCCAAACCCTAGAGAAGCAGCGTCGAGGCCACTAACATGAATCCTTATTTCTACGTTTGCCACTAATATATATATATATATATATATATATATATATATATCGATCCATCTGTACCATGTTTGGATAATAATCGACATGTTGTAAATATTTGCGAAAACTATGGAGCACTCCCGAGACGAACAAATGTAAGCGATGTTGGGGACATAATCGCACAAGGAAGTGATGAAGTTGCGCCATTTCTCAACGACACCGATGGTCGAACGATCGGGTGAAGAAGAGGGCTATGTTCATGATGGCTTCGACCCATTAATGCCGGTACAAGAAGAGGACTATGTTCATGATGGCTCCATTGACACAATGGAGGTACAAGAAGGAGACCGTGCTGACTGCTCCGGTGACCGAACCGAGTCCGGCCACGTATATATATATTAGTTAAGCCCGTGCTGACTAGTTAATTGATGCATCCATTGTTTTGGTATATGTACACATATTAATTACTCTCGTCTTTCTTCCTTATAATTTCTAGCCCTCCAGATCGAGGCCCGAAGAAAAAGTTGAGCTCGGATGAAAAGTTTGAGATCATAGAAATCGCGCCCGACGGCGAACCGATTGAACCCATCTGGACAAGGAAGGCATTTTCTGCTCAGTGCGGGGTTCTTGTTGTAGGGGAACGTTGCAGAAAATTAAAAATTTTCCTACGGTTTCACCAAGATCCATCTATGAGTTCATCTAAGCAACGAGTCATGGGAGAGAGTTTGCATCTACATGCCACTTGTAGATCACGTGCGGAAGCTTGCAAGGTGATGATGGAGTCGTACTCGACGTGATTCAGATCACCGATGACCAAGTGCTGAACGGACAGCACCTCCGCGTTCAACACACGTACGGGACGGGAGACGTCTCCTCCGTCTTGATCCAGCAAGGGGAAAGGAGAGGTTGAGGAAGACAGCTCCACCGGCAGCACGACGGCATGGTGATGGTGGAGAAGCGGTATCTCGGCTGTGGCTTCACGAGCACACAACGGAGGAGGAGAGGTGTTGGGAGGGAGGGCTGCGCCTTGCTTGTGGTTCAGCTGCCTCCCATCACCCCTCTATTTATAGGGGAAGGGAGAGGGGCTGCCCTCTAGATGCATCTAGAGGAGGGGCGGCAGCCAAGGGAGGGGGACTTGCCCCTGCCAAGGGGGCGCCTCTAGGTTCCCTCAACCCTAGGCGCAAGGGCCTAAGGGAGGGGTGCGCCCAGCCCACCAGGCTGGCTAATTCCCCACGCAGCCCAGTGGCCCCCGGAGGGGTGGCTCCTCCCGTGGACCTCCTGAACCCTTCCGGGGGCCCGACATAATACCGCACGCCCCAAACTTTCCTGTCCTTTAATAACTTCCCATATATAAATCTTTACCTCCGGACCCTTCCGACTCCTCGTGACGTCCGGGATCTCATCCGGACTCAACAACATTCGTAGTCACATACTAGTCTTCCTAATAACCCTAGCGCCACCGAACCTTATGTGTAGACCCTACGGGTTCGGAGACATGCGACATGACCGAGACGACTTTCGGCAATAACCAACAGCGGATCTGGATACCCATGTTGGCTCCTACATGCTCCTCGATGATTTCATCGCTTGAACCACGATGTCGAGGATTCGATCAAACCTCAGTATGCAATTCCTTTGTTAATCGGTACGTTATTTGCCCGAGACTCGATCGCCGGTATCCCAATACCTTGTTCAGCCTCGCATCGCAAGTCACTTTACTCGCATCAGTAATGCATGATCCCGTACAACACCTTGGTCACCTTGAGCTCGTAATGATGATGCATTACCGAGTGGGCCCAGAGATACCTCTCCGTCATACGGAGTGACAAATCCAGCCTCGATCCGTGTCAACCCAATGACACTTTCGGAGATACCTGTAATGCACCTTTATAGTCACCCATTACGCTGTGACATTTGATACACCCAAGGCACTCCTACGGTATCCGGAGTTACACGATCTCATGGTCGAAGGAAGAGATACTTGACATTGGCAAAGCTCTAGCAAACGAACTACACGATCTTTGTGCTATGCTTATGATTGGGTCTTGTCCATCACATCATTCTCCTAATGATGTGATCCCGTTATCAACGACATCCAATGTCCATAGCCAGGAAACCATGACTATCTGTTGATCACAACGATCTAGTCAACTAGAGGCTCACTAGGGACATATTGGGGTCTAAGTATTCACACATGTATTACGATTTCCGGATAATACAGTTATAGCATGAATAAAGACAATTATCATGAACAATGAAATATAATAATACTTTTATTATTGCCTCTAGGGCATATTTCCAACAGTCTCCCACTTGCACTACAGTCCCCAATCTAGTTACATTGTGATGAATCGAACACCCATAGAGTTCTGGTGTTGATCATGTTTTGCTCGCGAGAGAGGTTTAGTCAACGGATCTGCGACATTCAGATCCGTGTGCACTTTGCAAATTTCTATGTCTCCATCTTGAACATTTTCACGAATGGAGTTGAAGCGACGCTTGATGTGCCTGGTCTTCTTGTGAAACCTGGGCTCCTTGGCAAGTGCAATAGCTCCAGTGTTGTCACAGAAGAGTTTGATCAGCCCCGACGCATTGGGTATGACTCCTAGGTCGGTGATGAACTCCTTCACCCAAATTGCTTCATGCGCTGCCTCCGAGGCTGCCATGTACTCCGGTTCACATGTAGATCCCGCCACGACGCTTCGCTTGCACCGCACCAGCCATCGCTCCACCATTCAACATATACACGATCCGGTTTGTGACTTAGAGTCATCCGGATCTGAGTCGGCTAAGCGCCGACGTAACCCTTTATGATGAGCTCTTCGTCTCCTCCATAAACGAGAAACATGTCCTTTGTCCTTTTCAGGTACTTTAGGATATTCTTGACCGCTGTCTAGTGTACCTTGCCGGGATTACTTTGGTATCTTGCAACCAAACTTACGGCAAGGTTTACACCGGTCCGTACACAACATGGCATACATAATAGATCCTATGGCTGAAGCATAGGGATGACACTCATCTCTTCTTTATCTTTTGTCCGTGGTCGGTGATCGAGCTGAGCTCAATCTCACACCTTGTAACATAGGCAAGAACCCTTCTTGGACTGATCCATTTTGAACCTCTTCAAAATCTTATCAAGGTATGTGCTTTGTGAAGACCTATGAGGCGCCTCGATCTATCTCTATAGATCTTGATGCCTAATATATAAGCAGCTTCTCCAAGGTCCTTCATTGAAAAACACTTATTCAAGTAGGCCTTAATGTCGTCCAGAAGTTTTGTATCATTTCCCATCAAGAGTATGTCATCTACATATAATAGGAGAAATGCTACAGAGCTCCCACTCACTTTCTTGTAAACGCAGCTTCTCCATAAGTCTCAAGATAAACCCAAACGCTTTGATCATCTCATCAAAACGAATGTTCCAACTCCGAGATGCTTGCACCAGTCCATAAATGGATCGCTGAGCTTGCATACTTTGTTAGCGTTTTAGGATCGACAAAACCTTCGGCTGCATCATATACAGCTCTTCCTTAAGATGTCCATTAAGGAATGCCGCTTTTGACGCCCATCTGCCATATCTCATAATCATAGTATGCGGCAATTGCTAACATGATTCGGACGGACTTCAGCTTCGCCACGGAGAGAATGTCTCGTCAGAGTCAATCCCTTGAACTTGTCGATAACCCTTAGCGACAAGCCGAGCTTTATAGATGGTAACATTACCATCCGCGTCCGTCTTCTTCTTAAAAATCCATTTATTTTCTATGGCTCGCCGATCATCGGGCAAGTCTGTCAAAGTCCATACTTTGTTTTCATACATGGATTCTATCTCGGATTTCATGGCCTCAAGCCATTTGTTGGAATCCGGGCCAGCCATCGCTTCTTCATAGTTTGAAGGTTCACCGTTGTCTAACAACATGATTTCCAGGACAGGGTTGCCGTACCACTCTGGTGCGGAATGTGTCCTTGTGGACCCACAAAGTTCAAGAGGAGCTTGATCTCAAGTATCTTGATCATTATCATTAACCTCCTCTATTGTCGGTGCAGCACCACAGAACATCTTCCCGAGTTGCACTACTTCTGCTTTCAAGAGGTAGCACTTCATCAAGCTCTACTTTCCTCCCACTTACTTCTTTCGAGAGAAACTCTTTTCCGTAAAGCATCCGCTCTTGGCAACAGAGATCTTGCCTTCGATCTTAAGTAGAAGGTATACCCGACAGCTTCCTTAGGGTATCCTATGAAGACGATTTTTCCGACTTGGGTTCGAGCTTTTCAGTTGAAGTTTCTTGACATAAGCATCGCATCCCCAAACTTTTAGAAACGATAGCTTAGGTTTCTTCCCAAACCATAATTCATACGGTGTCGCCTCAACGGATTTAGACGGTGCCCTATTTAAAGTGAATGTAGTTGTCTCTAGAGCGATCCCCAAAATGATAGCGTAAATCGGTAAGAGACATCATAGACCGCACCATATCCAATAGAGTGCGACACGACGCTCGACACACCGCTTACCGAGGTGTTCCAGGCGGCGTGAGTTGTGAAACGATTCCACATTTCCTTAAGTGCGTACCAAATTCGTGACTTAAGTATTCTCCTCCACGATCTGATCGTCGGAACTTTATCTTTCGGTCACGTTGATTCTCTACCTCATTCTGAAATTCCTTGAACTTTTCAAAGGTCTCAGACTTGTGTTTCATTAAGTAGACATACCCATATCTACTCAAGTCATCAGTGAGAGTGAGAACATAACGATATCCTCCGCGAGCCTCAACGCCATTGGACCGCATACATCGGTATGTATGATTTCCAACAAGTAGGTTGCTCGCCCATTGTTCCGAGAACGGAGTCTTGGTCATTTTGCCCATGAGGCATGGTTCGCATGTGTCAAATGATTCATAATCAAGAGACTCTAAAAGTCCATCAGATGGAGCTTTTTCATGCGCTTGACACCAATGTGACCAAGGCGGCAAAGTACACAAGTATGTGGGACTATCGTTATCAACTTTACATCTTTTGGTATTCACACTATGAATATGTGTAACATTACGCTCGAGATTCATTAAGAATAAACCATTGAGCATCGGAGCATGACCATAAAACATATCTCTCATATAAATAGAACAACCATTATTCTCGGATTTAAATGAGTAGCCATCTCGTATCAAACGAGATCCTGATACAATGTTCATGCTCAAACTTGGCACTAAATAACAATTATTAAGGTTCATAACTAATCCCGTAGGTAAATGTAGAGGCAGCGTGCCGACGGCGATCACATCGACTCGAACCATTCCCGACGCCAGATCGTCACCTCGCCCTTGCCGCCTCCGCTTATTCCGCAGCTCCCGCCGTGAGTTACAAATATGAGCAACGACACCGTATCAAATACCCAGAGTTACTACGAGTAATCGGTAAGGTACACATCAATTACATGTATATCAAATATACCTTTGGTGTTGCCGGCCTTCTTATCCGCTAAGTATTTGGGGCAGTTCCGCTTCAAAGGACCCTTCCCTTGCAATAAAAGCACTCAGGTCTCGTGCTTGGGTCCATTCTTTGACTTCTTCCTGGTAACTAGTTTACCGGGCGCGGCAACATCCTTGCCGTCTTTGTTGAAGTTCTTTTTGCCCTTGCCCTTCTTGAACTTAGTGGTCTTATTGACCATCAACACTTGATGTTCTTTCTTGATTTCAGCCTCATCGACTTCAGCATTGAGAACACTTCAGGATGGTCTTCCATCCCCGCATGTTGTAGTTCATCACAAAGCTCTTGTAGCTTGGTGGGAGCGATCGAGGATTCTGTCAATGACCGCCTCATCTCGGGAGGTTAATATTCAGTCAATCATACGGTTCGCAACCTGCATATCTTGAGTATGTGCTAACCGATGTAACTGTTTTCCTCCATCTTACAACTGTAGAACTTGTCGGAGACATCATATCTCTCGACCGGGCATGAGCTTGGAAAACTAGTTTCAGCTCTTCAACATCTCATATGCTCCGTGATGCTCAAAACGCTTTTGGAGCCCCGGTTCTAAGTCTGTAAAGCATGCCGCACCGAACGAGGGAGTAATCATCAAGCACGAGATTGCCAAGCGCTCATAACGCCTTAGTTCTCGGGACGGAGCGCCACCTAGCGGTTCTTCTAGGACATATTGTTTCTGGCAGCTATGAGGATGATCTCGTGTTCCGACCCAATCCAGATAGTTGCTGCCATCATCTTTCAGCTTGGTTTTCTAGGAACGCTGAAGTTCATGGTGACATTAGCGGCGGACATTTGATCTACAAGACATATTTGCAAAGGTTTTAGACTAAGTTCATGATAATAAAGTCCTAATCATATTATGAACTCCCACTTAGATTAGACATCCCTCTAGTCAACTAAGTGTCACACGATCCGAGTCGACTAGGCCGTGTCCGATCATCACGTGAGACGGACTAGTCATCGTCGGTGAACATCTCCATGTTGATCGTATCTTCCATACGACTCGTGTTCGACCTTTCGGTCTCCGTGTTCCGAGGCCATGTCTGCACATGCTAGGCTCGTCAAGTTAACCCTAAGTGTTTTCGCTGTGTAAAACTGTCTTACACCCGTTGTATGTGAACGTAAGAATCCATCACACCCGATCATCACTTGGTGCTTAGAAGCTTACGAACTGTAGCAATGGTGCACAGCTTAGGGAGAACACTTCTTGAAATTTTGTAAGGATCATCTTATTTACTACCGTCATTCCTAAGTAAACAACATGTAAAAACATAATAAACATCACATGCAATTATATAGTTGTGACATGATATGGCCAATATCATATAGCTCCATTGATCTCCATCTTCGGGGCTTCATGATCATCTTGTCACCGGCTTGACACCATGATCTCCATCATCATGATCTCCATCATCGTGTCTTCATGAAGTTGTCACGCCAACGACTACTTCTACTTCTATGGCTAACACGCTTAGCAATAAAGTAAAGTAGTTTACATGGCGCTCTTCAATGACACGCAGGTCATACAAAAATAAAGACAACTCCTATGGCTCCTGCCGTTGTCATACTCATCGACATGCAAGTCGTGAATCCTACTACAAGAACATGATCTCATACATCACAATTCATCATTCATCACAACTTCGCCATATCACATCACATGAACAATTGCTGCAAAAACAAGTTAGACGCCCTCTAATTGTTGTTGCATCTTTTACGTGGCTGCAATTGGGTTCTAGCAAGAACGCTTTTCTTACCTACTAATAACCACAACGTGATTTTGTTAACTTCTATTTACCCTTCATAAGGACCCTTTTCATCGAATCCGCTCCAACTAAAGTGGAGAGACAGACACCGCCAGCCACCTTATGCAACTAGTGCATGTCACCGGTGGAACCGGTCTCACGAAGAGCACGTAAGGTTGATCCGGCCGCTTCATCCCACAATACCGATGAAGCAAGATAAGACTAGTAGCGGCAAGCAAGTTGACAAGATCCACGCCCACAACAAATTGTGTTCTACTCTGCATTAGAGAACTACGATAGACCTAGCTCATGATGCCACTGCTGGGGAACGCTGCAAAAATGAAAATTTTTCCTACGGTTTCACCAAGATCCATCTATGAGTTCATCTAAGCAACGAGTCATGGGAGAGAGTTTGCATCTACATACCACTTGTAGATCGCGCAATGAAGCTTGCAAGGTGATGATGGAGTCGCACTCGATGTGATTCAGATCACCGATGACCAAGTGCTGAACGGACAACACCTCCGCGTTCAACACACGTACGGGACGGGAGACGTCTCCTCCGTCTTGATCCACCAAGGGGAAAGGAGAGGTTGAGGAAGACAGCTCCACCGGCAGCACGACGGCATGGTGATGGTGGAGAAGCGGTATCTCGGCTGTGGCTTCACGAGCACACAACGGAGGAGGAGAGGTGTTGGGGAGGGAAGGGCTGCGCCTTGGCTTGTGGTTCGGCTGCCCTCCCCTCACCCCTCTATTTATAGGGGAAAGGGAGAAGGGGGGCGGCCCCTCTAGATGCATCTAGAGGGGGGCGGCGGCCAAGGGGAGGGGGGACTTGCCCCCCAAGCAAGGGGGGCGCCCCCTCTAGGGTTCCCCCCTCAACCCTAGGCGCAAGGGCCCAAGGGAGGGTGTGCACCCAGCCCACCAGGGGCTGCCTAATTCCCCATGCAGCCCAGGGCCCCCCGAGGGGTGGCCCCTCCCGTGGACCTCGAACTGCTCCGTGGCCCCAGACAATACCGCACGCTCAAACATTCCGATGTCCTTTAACAACTTCCCATATATAAATCTTTACCTCCAGCACCTTCCTAACTCCTCGTGACGTCCGGATCTCATCCGGACTCAACAACATTCGGTAGTCACATACTAGTCTTCCTAATAACCCTAGCGCCACCGAACCTTAAGTGTGTAGACCCTACAGGTTCGGGAGACATGCGACATGACCGAGACGACTCTCGAAATAACCAACAGCGGAGTCTGGATACCCATGTTGGCTCCCACATGCTCCTCGATGATTTCATCGGTTGAACCACGATGTCGAGGATTCGATCAAACCCTGTATGCAATTCCCTTTGTCAATCGGTACGTTACTTGCCCGAGACTCGATCGTCGGTATCCCAATACCTTGTTCAGTCTCACATCGTAAGTCACTTTACTCGCATCAGTAATGCATGATCCCGTACAACACCTTGGTCACCTTGAGCTCGTAATGATGATGCATTACCGAGTGGGCCCAGAGATACCTCTCCGCCATACGGAGTGACAAATCCCAGCCTCGATCCGTGTCAACCCAACAGACACTTTCGGAGATACCTGTAATGCACCTTTATAGTCACCCAATCACGCCAGGACGCTTGATACACCCAAGGCACTCCTACGGTATCCGGAGTTACACGATCTCATGGTCGAAGGAAGAGATACTTGACATTGGCAAAGCTCTAGCAAACGAACTACACGATCTTTGTGCTATGCTTATGATTGGGTCTTGTCCATCACATCATTCTCCTAATGATGTGATCCCGTTATCAACGACATCCAATGTCCATAGCCAGGAAACCATGACTATCTGTTGATCACAACAAGCTAGTCAACTAGAGGCTCACTAGGGACATATTGGGGTCTAAGTATTCACACGTGTATTACGATTTCCGAATAATACAGTTATAGCATGAATAAAGACAATTATCATGAACAATGAAATATAATAATACTTTTACTATTGCCTCTAGGGCATATTTCCAACACTTGTTAGGGACAAGATCCCGATCAGCATCCATCAATGGTATAAGCCTAAGGAGGAAGACCCTGAGGTGTCTTATGTCAATGATATGCAGAAAGAAGGTCTTTGGACTGAGCTGAAGGCAAATTTCACCCTACCGCCAGAGGAGGATCCGGAGAAGCCAGTTATAGAGCAATTAATCAAGTCTTGTGCTCTTAAGAAGATGGAAACCCTAATGAGGAGGTGGAGGAAAGAGCTGAACCAGTTTGTCGAGAAAGATAAGACACCAGAATTCATCGGCAAATATGAGAAGATCAAAGATCACTGGCCCGCATTTGTGGCCCACAAGACATCGGAAAAGAGTAAGAAGATGTCGGCGACAAACAAGAAAAATGCTGCAAAGAAGAAGCTTCACCATCGCACGGGTCGGGCTACCTCAAAGCCCGCCTAAGTGGTCCAAGGCTGAGCATGATCTGCTTGAAAAGGGATCGAACCAGAGACAATGTATCGCTGCACCGCTGCGGACTTGGTTCTTCGAGGCTGGCGGAACCTTGGACCTCAGAATGGAAGTGCCAGGGAAGGACGAGCAACTGCAAATACCACCAAGAACCTTCGACACTATATCGATGCAAAGACAATGAGGGACGCTCCTTCCAAACAGGAGAAGGACGAGCTCACAATGGCCCTTGGGAATCCTGAGCACCCTGGACGGACACGAGGCACGCCAGGCTCCATTCCGTGGAAGGTTGGCTTTCTGGACGCAGGGGGTTACAAAACCCACGAGAGGAGGAAGAAACTGGCGCAGGACCAACTGAATGCACTGCACGAAAGGGTAATGGGGCTAGAGGAACGAGAAGCAGCAGATCACAAAGAACGACCGCCAAGCTTCCCCGGTTACCCCGCCATCTCAGCGGAGAAGCAGCGGGTTTCCACCGAGCTGCTTCACCGGAGCATGTCTTGACGGCTCCTGCCAGCTATCCCGTGGATGGTATCACGGAGTCTCAAAATTGCCACATTATGGCGCGATGGATGAATTTGAAGGTCAAGGCGGCTGGTTGCCAAATTTATCCTAGTGGACCCGACACAACTTATCACTGCCAGCCGATTCCAAAAGGATTTCCTAAGGTGATGGTGGATGAAATAACTGAGGGATTTGAGGACCTCTTTCTTGAACACCCTACCGGTGAAGGGGAGACTAGGCTGGGTTCTGCTCTGAAGACTCCATGCCTATGGCGGAAGGAGCTCATCAACCTTCCGAACTAGACGCCTCCGCCTCCTCCTCCTCCTCCGGCGAGTCAGGGCACTCCGCCTCCTCCACCGCCTCCTCCTCCGGCGAGTGACAATCAGGGCACGTGTGGCGGCACTCCGCCTCCTTCTCCGGCGCGTGGCGGCACTCCGCCTCCTTCTCCGCCTGCGCCGGCGCGCCCGAGCAGCCAGCCTCCTCCTTCTCCGCCTCGTCAGCAAGGGCGGAAGAGACCCGCCGCCGCTCCGGCTGCTCCGGCGCGTCGTAGTCCGTCTTGTCTGCCTTGCAAAAAGCAAGCAAAGAAGACATCTGCTCCGTCTGCTCTGTCGGCGTCTAGCAGTACAGCCAAAGGCGTGAGGAAATACAGATTCGGTCCTTGTCTGAAGACTCCAGAGAAGTTACCGTACGAGAGGACCGAGGAGGAAAACGCGGAGATCATGCAGAACAAAGTGGATGGCTAGTTTGCAGGGCTGAAAGCAAAGAGGCATCCACCTCCGGAGGAGAAGGTAGATCCGGTGAAAGCGAAGCGCACTCTGGCTGCCCTGAGGAAACCGGCAAAGTCTCCACCGAGAACCAACTATGAGTGCATTACTGAACAGACATATCTCCAAGCGGAGTGGTCGGGAAGTACTGTCAGACATCAAAGAGCAAAAGAACGAGCAGCTGCAAAAAAAATTGACCAGCTCGGCGAACAACCAAACCAATCGTGCCCCCCGCTCAATGTGTCTAGCGGCAACATCGTCGCTAATGTTCCGGGGATGGTGGCCGGTTATGGCAATCCACTAGATTACCTGCCTGACGATGCACTTCCTGAATTCATGATGGTGTAAGAACACAGATACGAGTACGGGAAGCTTCTCGTCAAAGATGAAAAATCTCTAACAACGATGATGCGAAGATTCCATACTTGGTACATGAAAACCTGCAGAGAGTCCGGGGGGAAGAATAGTTTGTATCTGCGCATTAAAGAGGAGCACGACCTCGTTGGAACTGATCTTTTGTGTGTTCCATTTGAGGAGTTCTTCGCGTTCTTCAATCAAAAGGCCCTCGATAAATTAACGGTCTTTTGCTACTGCCTGTAAGTACTATTTCTGTCATTAAGTCTCTATATATAGCTCGGCTTTCATTGCATGTATTTATAATTTATTATCCTCAATATATTATGCAGATTGAAGATCGTCGAGTGCAAAAAAAAAATGAAATCCATGATATTGGGTTCATTAACACAAATATCATAGATGTATTTCTGGTTGAAAATAATGTCGAAGAGGCCGAGGACAACTTGCTACAATCGTTGATCAAAAATCAAAACAAAGATACCGTACTCTTTCCTTACAACGGCAAGTGAGTGTTACTGGTCGTTTGCATATTCGGTTTCCCTTATTACTCGAGCGAGGTTATAGTAATGTAATTGATGAGTTATGCATGTGTGCGCAGGTACCACTATATTCTTCTGGAGATTAAGCTTGAGCGTGGACTAGTAACCCTCTTAGACTCGAGACGGAAAGATCCCAGCGGACATGACTGAAATGCTCAGCAAGTAAGTTCAATCGATCATTATCGCACAATAGCGGCAACTTTTTGTTCATTTCCTGATATCTCAAGTAATAATAATTATTTTCTTTGTCTTGCAGGGTTTGGAAACATTTCACCGCACAAGCTCCGGGACTGCCGAAGGAGTTGCGATATATATACCCGAAATTAAGTACTACTGGCTAGCTAGTTGTGCGCATCTCCCGTTGATTCTATAGCTATACTTTCATCAATGCCATTTATAATGCTTCATTATCAGTTTGATTGATTCTATTTCTCGTAAAGTGCTTGTGGCAGGAACAAGGGAATGATTTCTGTGGATATTACGTGTGCGAGTTCATCTACAACGCGACTTTGAAAAATAAGCGGGGCTACTCTCAAAGACAATATGAAGTGCGTAAGCAATTAATAATATTCACAATTTCATTTTATTACACTATCATTTCTGTTGAGTTTCATTCATATATATGTATTAATTAACCCCCTTCTTCAAATTAGACATGGCAGATGCGGAATGAACTCCTAGAACCAGATCGCATGAAAGCAATTCAAGAGGAATTGGCGGGATTCTTTCTTGACCACGTCATCAATAAAGCCGGAGAATACCATGTGGAAGTTGATTTCAAATGCTAGGGGACTGTAATTGAGAGATCTTATATATTGTACATGTATATATGTAGCCAGTACCGTCGGACGTACATGATACGAAAACTTGTTGTTCGACCAATCTCTCGGAGAAGGAGAGGTCGATTGATCATTTCTTCTCGGTATGCATGACGAACTTCTGTACTCGATGGTTCCCTTCATTTTCTTACTAGCTAGCGTGTCGAGGGCTACATGTATATAGTATGTAGCGTCGACCAAGCACGGACATAAGAGAGGACACTTCTCTCTATTAATTAGCTAGCTAAAACAACATATGAAACACCTAAATTAACCCACAAAACCCCCAACCCCCCCCCCCTTTCAAAAAACCAAAAACACCAGCCACTTGAATGCTGACGCGTGGATGCCTTTTGGTCTCGGTTGGGGCCACCAACCGGGACCAAAGGCCCCCCTGCCTGGGCTCGGCGCACCGGCCACGTGGAGGACCATCTGTCCCGGTTCGTGTTAGAACCGAGACTAAAGGGGGGAGGTATTAGTAACGACCCATTAGTCCCGGTTCATGAACCGGGACTAAAGGCCCTTACGAACCGGGAATAATAGGTGTTTTTCTACTAGAGTACAACTAGTGTGTAGCAGGGCACAGGAAGTTGTTCCTGTGACACCTACACCAATTGAAGTAGAAGCTTATGATAGTGATCATGAAACTTCGGATCAAGTCACTACCATACCTCGTAGGGTGACAAGGATGCGTACTACTTCAGAGTGGTACAGTAATCTTGTCTTGAAGGTCATGTTGCTGGACAACAATGAACCTACGAGCTATGGAGAAGCAATGGTGGGCCCATATTCCGACAAATGGTTAGAAGCCATGAAATCCGAGATAGGATCCATGTATCAGAACAAAGCGTGGACTTTGGTAGACTTGCCCGATGATCTGCAAGCCATTGAGATAAATGGATCTTTAAGAAGAAGACGGACGTGGACGGTAATTTCACCGTCTATGAAGCTCGACTTGTGGCGAAGAGTTTTTCACAAGTTCAAGGAATTGACTACGATGAGATTTTCTCATCCGTAGCGATGCTTAAAGTCCGTCGAAATCATGTTAGCATCAGCTGCATTTATGAAATCTGGTAGTGGATGTCAAAACGAGTTTCCTTACCAGTTTTCGTAAGGAAAGGTTGTATGTGATATAATCAGAAAGGTTTTGTCGATCCTAAGGATGCTAAAAGGTATGCTAGCTCCAGCGATCCTTCCATGGACTGGAGTAAGCATCTCGGAGTTGGAATATGCACTTTGATGATCAAAGATTTTTGGTTTATACAAAGTTTATGAGAAACTTGTATTTCCAAAGAAGTGAGTGGGAGCACTATAGAATTTATGATAAGTATATGTTGTAAACATATTGTTGATTAGAAATTATGTAGAATTACTAGAAAGCATATAGGGTTATTTGAAAAATGTTTTTCAATGAAAAACCTGGATTAGGCTACTTGAATAATAAGCATCAAGATCTATAAGATAGATCAAAATGCTTAATAGTACTTTCAAATGAGCACATACGTTGACATGATCTTGAAGGTGTTCAAGATGGATCATTCAAAGAAGGATTTCTTGCCTGAGATGTAAGGTATGAAGTTAAGACTTAAAGCTCGACCACGGCAAAATAGAGAGAAAGGACGAAGGTCGTCCCCTATGCTTTAGACGTAGGCTCTACAGTATGCTATGCTAAGTACCGCACCTGATGTGTGCCTTGCCACATGTCTGGCAAGAGGGTACAAAGGTGATCAAGGAGTGGATCACCAGATAGTGGTCAAAATTGTCCTTGGAGTAATAAGGACATATTTCTCGATTATGGAGGTGATGAAGAGTTCGACGTAAAGATTTGCGTCGATGCAAGCTTGTCACCTATCCGGATAGCTCTGAGTAGAGAAGTCGGATATGTATAGTGGAGCAACCATTTGGAATAGCTCCAAGTGGAGCGTGGAAGTAGCATTTACAATATGACCTAGAGATTTGCAAAGTACATACGGATCTCAATGTTGCAGACCCGTTGACTAAAACCTTTCTCACAAGCGAAACATGATCAAACCCCAAAACTCATTGAGTCTTAATCACATGATGATGTTGTTGGGGAACGTAGTAATTTCAAAATTTTCCTACGCACACGCAAGATCATGGTGATGCATAGCAACGAGAGGGGAGAGTGTTGTCTACGTACCCTCGTAGACCGAAGCGGAAGCGATCACAACATAGAGAAAGTAGTCGACGTTCTCCTCGTGATCCAACCGATCCCAAAGGTTACATTCTGGCGCGCCCGAGTTCTTGACACACGTACAGCTCGGTGACGCCCTCGGCTCCGATCCAGCAAAGCTCCGGGAGAGAGTTCCATCAAGACGACGGCGTGGTGACGATCTTAATGTTCTATCGACGCAGGCTTCGCCTAAGCACCGCCACGATATGATCGAGGTGGAATATGGTGGAGGGGCACCGCACACGGCTAAGGAACGATCTCAAGGATCAACTTGTGTGTTCTAGGGTGCCCCCTGCCCCGTATATAAAGGAGCAAGGGGAGGGCGGCCGGCCCTAGGAGGCGCGCCAGGAGGGGGGAGTCCTCCTCCTAGTGGGAGTAGGACTCCCTTTCCTAGTCCAACTAGGAAGGAGGAAGGGGAAGGAAGGAGAGGGAGAGGAGAGGGAAAGGGGGCCGCTTCTTCTTGTCCTATTCGGACTCCCCATGGGGGGCGCCACCTCTGGCGCGCCCTCTCTCTCCCTCTTGGCCCAATAAGGCCCATTACTTCCCGGGGTTCCGTAACCTCCCAGCACTCCGGTTTTCTCCGAAACTTCCGAACCTTCCGTGTCCGAATATAGCCGTCAATATATCAATCTTTATGTCTCGACCATTTCGAGACTCCTCGTCATGTCCGTGATCAAATCCGCGACTCAACTCTTTCGTACATCAAAATACACAAACTCATAATATAACCGCCATCGAAACCTTAAGCGTGCAAGGACCCTACGGTTCGAGAACAATGTAGACATGACCGAGACACGCCTCGGTCAATAACCAATAGCGGGACCTGGATGCCCATATTGGCTCCTACATATTCTACGAAGATCTTTATCGGTCGGACCGCATAACAACATACGTTGTTCCCTTTGTCATCGGTATGTTACTTGCCCGAGATTCGATCGTTGGTATCCAATACCTAGTTCAATCTCGCTTACGTAAGTCTCTTTACTCGTCCGTAATACATCATCTCATAGCTAACTCATTAGTTGTAATGCTTGCAAGGCTTAAGTGATGTGTATTACCGAGAGGGCCCAGAGATACCTCTCCACAATCGGAGTGACAAATCCTAATCTCGAATACGCCAACCCCACATCCGCCTTTGGAGACACCAGTACTCCTTTATAATCACCCGATTCGCCAGACGCTTGGTAGTACCAAAGTGTTCCTCCGGTAAACGGGAGTTGCATAATCTCATAGTAATAGGAAGATGTATAAGTCATGGATAAAAGCAATAGCAACATACTAAACGATCGGGTGCTAAGCTAATGGAATGGGTCATGTCAATCAGATCATTCAACTAATGATGTGACCTTGTTAATCAAATGACAACTCCTTTATCTATGGTTAGGAAACTTAACCATCTTTGATTAACAAGCTAGTCTGGTAGAGGCATACTAGTGACACTCTGTTTGTCTATGTATTCACACATGTATTATGTTTCCGGTTAGTACAATTCTAGCATGAATAATAAACATTTATCATGTAATAAGGAAATAAATAATAACTTTATTATTGCCTCTAGGGCATATTTCCTTCAGTCTCCCACTTGCACTAGAGTCAATAATCTAGATCACATCACCATGTGATTAACATTGATAGTTCACATCATCATGTGATTAACACCCATAGTTCACATCGCCATGTGACCAACACCCAAAGGGTTTCCTAGATTCAGTAATCTAGTTCACATCGCTATGTGATTAACACCCAAAGAGTACTAAGGTGTGATCATGTTTTGCTTGTGAGAGAATCTTAGTCAACGGGTCTTTCACATTCAGATCCGTTATGTATTTTGCAATTTTCTATGTCTACAATGCTCTGCACGGAGCTACTTTAGCTAATTGCTCCCACTTTCAATATGTATCTAGATCGAGACTTAGAGTCATCTAGATCGGTGTCAAAACTTGCATCGACGTAACCCTTTACGACGAACCTTTTGTCACTTCCATAATCGAGAAACATATCCTTATTCCACTAAGGATAATTTTGACCGCTGTCTAGTGATCTACTCCTAGATCACTATTGTACTCCCTTGCCAAACTCAAAGTCAGGGGTATACAATAGATCTGGTACACAAGATGGCAAACTTTATAGAACCTATGGCCAAGGCATAGGGAATGACTTTCATTCTCTTTCTATCTTCTGCCGTGGTTGGGTTTTGAGTCTTACTCAATTTCACACCTTGTAACACAGCAAGAACTCTTTCTTTGACTGTTCCATTTTGAACTACTTCAAAATCTTGTCAAGGTATGTACTCATTGAAAAACTTATCAAGCGCCTTGATCTATCTCTATAGATCTTGATGCTCAATATGTAAGCAGCTTCACCGAGGTCTTTCTTTGAAAAACTCCTTTTAAACACTCTTTTATGCTTTGCAGAATAATTCTACATTATTTCCGATCTACAATATGTCATTCACATATACTTATCGAAATGCTGTAGTGCTCCCACTCACTTTCTAGTAAATACAGGCTTCACTTTGCAAGTCTGATAAACTATATGCTTTGATCAACTTATCAAAGCGTATAATCCAACTCCGAGATGCTTGCACCAGTCCATAGATGCACATTTTGTTAACACCTTTAGGATCGACAAAACCTCTTGGTTGCATCACATACAACTCTTCTTTAATAACTCCATTAAGGAATGCAGTTTTGTTTATCCATTTGCCAGATTTCATAAAATGCGGCAATTGCTAACATGATTCGGACAAACTTTTAAGCATCGATACGAGTGAGAAAATCTCATTGTATTCAATATCTTGAACTTTGTCAAAAACCTTTTTCGACAATTCTAGCTTTGTAGATAGTAACACTACTATCAGCGTCCGTCTTCCTCTTGAAGATCCATTTATTTTCTATGGCTTGCCGATCATTGGGCAACTCCACCAAAGTCCACACTTTGTTCTCATACATGGATCTCATCTCAGATTTCATGGCCTCAAGCCATTTCGTGGAATCTGGGCTCATCATCGCTTCCTCATAGTTCGTAGGTTTGTCATGGTCAAGTAACACGACTTTCAGAATAGGATTACCGTACCACTCGTGTGGACCGTACTCGAAGACCTACAAGGTTCTGTAGTAACTTGATCTGAAGTTTCAAGATCATCATCATTAGCTTCCTCACTAATTGGTGTAGGAATCACTGGAAC
Organism: Aegilops speltoides; assembly: GCA_021437245.1. Taxonomy (NCBI): domain Eukaryota; kingdom Viridiplantae; phylum Streptophyta; class Magnoliopsida; order Poales; family Poaceae; genus Aegilops; species Aegilops speltoides. Next base: position 518,081,290 of record CM038145.1, read on the forward strand.
TAATTTCAGTGATGAACTATTTTCCAATTCAGTAGAAGGTACAATTACCTCATCAAGTTCTACTTTCCTCCCACTCAGTTCTTTCGAGAGAAACTCCTTCTCTAGAAAGGATCCATTTTTAGCAACGAATATCTTGCCTTCGGATCTGTGATAGAAGGTGTACCCAACAATTTCCTTTGGGTATTCTATGAAGACGCACTTCTTCGATTTGGGTTTGAGCTTATCAGGATGAAACTTTTTCACATAAGCATCGCAGCCCCAAATTTTAAGAAACGACAACTTTGGTTTCTTGCTAAACCACAGTTCATATAGTGTCGTCTCAACGGATTTAGATGGTGCCCTTTTAACGTGAATGCAGCTGTCTCTAATGCATGATCCCAAAACGATATTGGTAAATCGGTAAGAAACATCATAGATTGTACTATATCCAATAAAGTACGGTTATGACGTTCGGACACACCATTATGATGTGGTGTTCCAGGTGGCATGAATTTGTGAAACTATTCCACATTGTTTTAATTGAAGACCAACCTCGTAACTCAAATATTTGTCTCCGCGATCAGATCGTAGAAACCTTATTTTTCTTGTCATGATAATTTTTCCACTTCACTCTGAAATTCTTTGAACCTTTCAACTATTTCAGACTTATGTTTCATCAAGTAGATATCCCCATATCTGCTCAAATCATCTGTGAAGGTCAGAAAATAACGATACCCGCCGCGAGCTTTAACACTCATTGGATCGCATACATCAGTATGTATTATTTCCAATAAGTCAGTTGCTCGCTCCACTGTTCCGGAGAACGGAGTCTTAGTCATCTTGCCCATGAGGCATGGTTCGCAAGCATCAAGTGATTCATAATCAAGTGATTCCAAAATCCCATCAGCATGGAGTTTCTTCATGCGCTTTACACCAATATGACCTAAACGGGAGTGCCACAAATAAGTTGCACTATCGTTATTAACTTTGCATCTTTTGGTTTCAATATTATGAATATGTCTATAACTACGATCGAGATCCAATGAACCATCTTCATTGGGTGTGTAACCATATAAGGTTTTATTCATGTAAACAGAACAACAGTTTATTCTCTTACTTAAATGAATAACCGTATTGCAATAAACATGATCAAATCATATTCATGCTTAACGCAAACACCAAATAACATTTATTTAGGTTCAACACTAATCCCGAAAGTATAGGTAGTGTGTGATGATGATCATATCAATCTTGAAACTACTTTCAACACACATCGTCACTTCACCCTTAACTAGTTTCTGTTTATTCTGCAACTCCCGTTTCGAGTTACTACTCTTAGCAACTGAACCAGTACCAAATACCGAGGTGTTGCTATAAACACTAGTAAAGTACACATCAATAACATGTATATCAAATATACCCTTGTTCACTTTGCCATCCTTCTTATCCACCAAATATTCAGGGCGGTTCCGCTTCCAGTGACCATTTCCTTTGCAGTGTAAGCACTCAGTTTCAGGCTTTGGTTCAGCTTTGGGTTTCTTCGTGGGAGTGACAACTTACTTGTCAATCTACTTGAAGTTCCCCTTTCTTTCCCTTTGCCCTTGTCTTGAAACTAGTGATCTTGTCAACCATCAACACTTGATGCTCTTTCTTGATTTCTACCTTCGTCGATTTCAACATCACGAAGAGCTCGGGAATCATTTTCATCATCCTTTGCATACTATAGTTCATCATGAAGTTCTACTAACTTGGTGATGGTGACTAGAGAATTCTGTCAATCACTATCTTATCCGGAAGATTAACTCCCACTTGATTCAAGCAATTGTAGTACCTGACAATCGAGCACATGCTCACTAGTTGAGCGATTCTCCTCCATCTTTTAGCTATAGAACTTGTTGGAGACTTCATATCTCTCAACTCGGGTATTTGCTTGAAATATTAACTTCAATTCCTGGAACATCTCATATGGTCCATGATGTTCAAAAACATCTTGGAAGTCCCGATTCTAAGCCATAAAGCATGGTGCACAAAACTATCAAGTAGTCATCATATTGAGCTAGCCAAACGTTCATAACGTCTGCATCTGCTCCTGCAATAGGTCTGTCACCTAGCGGTGCATCAAGAACATAATTCTTCTGTGCAGCAATGAGGATAAACCTCAGATCACGGATCCAATCCGCATCATTGCTACTAACATCTTTCAACACAGTTTCTCTAGGAACATATCAAAACAAACATATGAAAGCAACAACGCGAGCTATCGATCTTACAACATAATTTGCAAAATACTACCAGGACTAAGTTCATGATAAATTTAAGTTCAATTAATCATATTACTTAAGAACTCCCACTTAGACGGACATCTCTCTAGTCATCTAAGTGATCACGTGACCCAAATCAACTAAACCATAACCGATCATCACGTGAGATGGAGTAGTTTTCAATGGTGAACATCTTATGTTGATCATATCTCTTGATGATTCACGCCGACCTTTCGGTCTCCGTGTTCCGAGGCCATATCTGCATATGCTAGGCTCGTCAAGTTTAACTTGAGTATTCCGCGTGTGCAAAACTGGCTTGCACCCGTTGTAGATGGACGTAGAGCTTATCACACCCGATCATCACGTGGTGTCTGGGCACGACGAACTTTGGCAACGGTGCTTACTCAGGGAGAACACTACTTGATAATTTTTAGTGAGAGATCATCTTAAAATGCTACCGTCAATCAAAGCAAGATAAGATGCATAAAGGTTAAACTTCACATGCAATCAATATAAGTGATATGATATGGCCATCATCTTCTTTGTGCTTGTGATCTCCATCTCCGAAGCACCATCATGATCACCATCGTCACCGGCGCGACACCTTGATCTCGATCGTAGCATCGTTGTCGTTTACGCCATCTATTGCTTCTACGACTATCGCTACCGCTTAGTGATAAAGTAAAGCAATTACAGTATGTTGCATTTCATACAATAAAGCGACAACCATATGGCTCCTGCCAGTTGCCGATAACTTCAGTTACAAAACATGATCATCTCATACAATAAAATATAGCATCATCTCTTGGCCATATCACATCACAACATGCCCTGCAAAAACAAGTTAGACGTCCTCTACTTTGTTGTTGCAAGTTTTACGTGGCTGCTACGGGCTTAAGCAAGAACCAATCTCACCTACGCATCAAAACCACAACGATAGTTTGTCAAATAGACTCCGTTTCAACCTTCTCAAGGACCGGGCGTAGCCACACTCGGTTCAACTAAAGTTGGAGAAACTGACACCCGCCAGCCACCTGTGTGCAAAGCACGGCGGTAGAACCAGTCTCGCGTAAGCGTAAGCGTAATGTCGGCTCGGGCCGCTTCATCCAACAATACCGCCGAACCAAAGTATGACATGCTGGTAGGCAGTATGACTTATATCGTCCACAACTCACTTGTGTTCTACTCGTGCATATAACATCAAACCATAAAAACCTAGGCTCGGATGCCACTGTTGGGGAACGTAGTAATTTCAAAATTTTCCTACGCACACGCAAGATCATGGTGATGCATAGCAACGAGAGGAGAGTGTTGTCTCGCACCCTCGTGACCGGCGGAAGCGATCACAACGTAGAGAAAGTAGTCGTCGTTCTCCTCGCGATCCAACCGATCCCAGCGCCGTTACTCGGCGCCTCCGAGTTCTTGACACACGTACAGCTCGATGACGCCCTCGGGCTCCGATCCAGCAAAGCTCCGGGAGAGAGTTCCGTCGACGACGGCGTGGTGGACGATCTTGACGTTCTACCGACACAGGGCTTCGCCTAAGCACCGCTCGATATGACCGAGGTGGAATATGGTGGAGGGGGGCACCGCACACGGCTAAGGAACGATCTCAAGGATCAACTTGTGTGTTCTAGGGTGCCCCCTGCCCCCGTATATAAAGGAGCAAGGGGGAGGGCCGGCCGGCCCTAGGAGGCGCGCCAAGGGAGGGGGGAGTCCTCCTCCTAGTGGGAGTAGGACTCCCCTTTCCTAGTCCAACTAGGAAGGAGGAAGGGGGAAGGAAGGAGAGGAGAGGAGAGGGAGGGGGCGCGCCCCTCCTTGTCCTATTCGGACACCCCATGGGGGGGGGCGCGCGCCACCTCCTGGTGCAGCCCTCTCTCTCCCCTCTTGGCCCAATAAGGCCCATTACTTCCCCGGGGGGTTCCGGTAACCCCTCCGGCACTCCAGTTTTCTCCGGAAACTTCCGGAACCTTTCCGGTGTCTGAATATAGCCGTCCAATATATCAATCTTTATGTCTCGCCATTTCGAGACTCCTCGTCATGTCCATGATCAAATCCGGGACTCAACTCCTTCGTACATCAAAATACACAAACTCATAATATAACCGCCATCGAAACCTTAAGCGTGCGGACCCTACGGTTCGAGAACAATGTAGACATGACCGAGACACGTCTCCGGTCAATAACCAATAGCGGGACCTGATGCCCATATTGGCTCCTACATATTCTACGAAGATCTTTATCGGTCGGACCGCATAACAACATCGTTGTTCCTTTGTCATCGATATGTTACTTGCCCGAGTTCGATCGTTGGTATCCAATACCTAGTTCAATCTCGTTACCGGCAGGTCTCTTTACTCGTTCCGTAATACATCATCTCACAGCTAACTCATTAGTTGTAATGCTTGCAAGGCTTAAGTGATGTGTATTACCGAGAGGGCCCAGAGATACCTCTCCGACAATCGGAGTGACAAATCCTAATCTCGAAATACGCCAACCCAACATCTCCCTTTGGAGACACCTGTAGTACTCCTTTATAATCACCCGATTCGTTGTGACGCTTGGTAGTACCAAAGTGTTCCTCCGTAAACGGAGTTGCATAATCTCATAGTTATAGGAACATGTATAAGTCATGGATAAAAGCAATAGCAACATACTAAACGATCGGGTGCTAAGTTAATGGAATGGGTCATGTCAATCAGATCATTCAACTAATGATGTGACCTTGTTAATCAAATGACAACTCCTTTGTCTATGGTTAGGAAACTTAACCATCTTTGATTAACAAGCTAGTCTGGTAGAGGCATACTAGTGACACTCTGTTTGTCTATGTATTCACACATGTATTATGTTTCCGGTTAGTACAACTCTAGCATAATAAACATTTATCATGTAATAAGGAAATAAATAATAACTTTATTATTGCCTCTAGGGCATATTTCCTTCAGATGTGAACTAGTTTAGTGACACTAGTAAACTCTTTGGATGTTGGTCACATGGCGATGTGACCTGTGAGTGTTAATGACATGGCGATGTGAACTAGATTATTGACTCTAGTGCAAGTGGGAGACTGTTGGAAATATGCCCTAGAGGCAATAATAAATTAGTTATTATTATATTTCCTTGTTCATGATAATCGTTTATTATCCATGCTATAATTGTATTGATAGGAAACTCAGGTACATGTGTGGATACATAGACAACACTATGTCCCTAGCAAGCCTCTAGTTGACTAGCTCGTTGATCAATAGATGGTTACGGTTTCCTGACCATGGACATTGGATGTCGTTGATAACGGGATCACATCATTAGGAGAATGATGTGATGGACAAGACCCAATCCTAAGCCTAGCACAAAGATCGTGTAGTTCGTATGCTAAAGCTTTTCTAATGTCAAGTATCTATTCCTTAGACCATGAGATTGTGCAACTCCAGGATACCGTAAGAATGCTTTGTGTGTACCAAACGTAACAACGTAACTGGGTGGCTATAAAGGTGCACTACAGGTATCTCCGAAAGTGTCTGTTGGGTTGGCACGAATCGAGACTGGGATTTGTCACTCCGGTAAACGGAGAGGTATCTCTGGGCCCACTCGATAGGACATCATCATAATGTGCACAATGTGACCAAGGGGTTGATCACGGGATGATATGTTATGGAACGAGTAAAGAAACTTGCCGGTAACGAGATTGAACAAGGTATCGGTATACCGACGATCGAATCTCGGGCAAGTACAATACCGCTAGACAAAGGGAATTGTATACGGGATCGATTGAGTCATTGACATCATGGTTCATCCGATGAGATCATCATGGAACATGTGGGAGCCAACATGGGTATCAAGATCCCGCTGTTGGTTATTGACCGGAGAACGTCTCGGTCATGTCTACATGTCTCCCGAACCAGTAGGGTCTACACACTTAAGGTTCGATGATGCTAGGGTTATAAAGGAAGTTTGTATGTGGTTACCGAATGTTGTTCGGTGTCCCGGATGAGATCCCGGATGTCACGAGGAGTTCCGGAATGGTCCGGAGGTAAAGATTTATATATGGGAAGTCCTGTTTTGGTCACCGAAAAAGTTTCGGCTTTTATCGGTAACGTACCGGGGCCACCGGGAGGGTCCCGGGGGTCCACCAAGTGGGGCAACCATCCCTGGAGGGCTGCATGGGCCAAGTGTTGGAGGGGACCAGCCGCAAGTGGGCTGGTGCGCCCCCCCCCCCCACAAGGGCCCAAGGCGCCTAGGGTTTGGGGAGGGGGCGCCCCACCTTGCTTGGGGGGCAAGTTTCCCTCTCTCCGCCCCCCCCCCCTTGGCCGCCCCCATGGGATCTAGGGCTGGCCGCCGCCCCTAGGGGGTGGAAACCTAGGTGGGGGCGCAGCCCCCTCTCCCCCTATATATAGTGGAGGCATAAGAGCAGCCCAACACACGAAGTCCTTCTCCTGTTGGCGCAGCCCTACCTCTCTTTCTCCTCATATCTCGCGGTGCCTGGCGAAGCCCTGCTGGATCACCACGCTCCTCCACCACCACTACGCCGTTGTGCTGCTGCTGGATGGAGTCTTCCTCAACCTCTCCCTCTCTCCTTGCTGGATGAAGGCATGGGAGACGTCACTGGGCTGTACGTGTGTTGAACGCGGAGGTGCTGTCCGTTCGGCACTAGGATCTCCGGTGATTTGGATCACGACGAGTACGACTCCTTCAACCCTGTTCTCTTGAACGCTTCCGCTTAGCGATCTACAAGGATATGTAGATGCACTCTCCTTCCCCTCGTTGCTGGTTTCTCCATAGATAGATCTTGGTGACATGTAAGAATTTTTTTGAATTTCTGCTACATTCCCCAACAGTTGGGCTATGGATTGATCTACAAGTCATAATCTAGATAGGATGCAATCTCAACGGCCCAACTACAACGCTAACAGACTACACGCACGCACGCATATACGGTTTATACATATACCGTATATTACATTGTTTAACAGATTACAGTTCAATTTAGTTCAGTTGCTATTCCAAATACTTGTGTTATCTTCTTTCTATTGACCTTCCTAGATTAAACATGGCCAACGAGTGATGGCTTCGTCTGCAATGCCCATACATCCTGCCCAGCAACAACAACACTGGAAGGCCGTCATGGCGAAGCCCGTAATGAAATCGAGGGAAACTACGGTGACGAGCGCGAGTTCTTTCAGACTTTGGCTCGCAACCTCTAGGTTCCAGCCATCCTCGCAGACAGATTGCAGGCCACGGCAGGACAGTTGGGCATAGTGATAATCGCAAACCCTGCTGCGTAACACCATCAAGCTCTAGGAAAACATAAGCGAGTCGTGGCTCCACCCTCTGACACACTATCCTACTACATTCAGTAAAAATTAACCACACAAAATCGTATCCAATCAATGCAAACAGAAGTGTTGGAAGATCTGGTTCTCAGATAAGGAGTTAATCTTTGTGGAGGAAATAATTCTATTTTTGTGGTTGTGAATTGTGAGGATAGTACAAGAACTAGAACCCAGTGAATTTATATATTCAGGGCAAGAAACGCGTGATCATCATGTTTTGGAGGACAAGAATAAACTGTTCACTGCTAATGAATCTATGATAATACTCCCTCCGTCCCAAAATAAGTGTCTCAATTTTGTACTAGCTTTAGTATAAAATTGTACTAAGGTTAAGACACTTATTTTGAGACGGAGGAAGTATATGGTACTATAGTTGAGATCTGGTTATGGGTGCTAAACAAACAGTAGGCCAACCCATTGCAGATGAATCATGTTTAAACAAGCAAAAGAGAAAGGGGGACACGACATGTAAGGGGTGGAGACATCTCCTTATTCATATGATAGATGTAGTACAAAGTTAAGCACCCAGACATATCCTTTAAGAATGTCCATGCCACATGACAAACGCGATGCCAGTCACTATGCGGGCCAAAGCTTGATTTTCCGAGTTCTCTTCCTGTACGAGATTCTTCTGAGCTCCCTCAAACAATGCAATATCACAATCTAGGGGCGTATCTGAGGCCTTATATAACTTTTCGTATATCAGTTCAGCATCTCGTCCTTTGTGCAAGTCATCAACAGCGGCCACTATCAAATCAACCATATACTTATAATAACGGATGCAAGCGTTGAGCTCCAACACTAAGTCGCTCATCATATGCAACGTGGATGTCACGTTGTGCACGGTTAGGTTGGCGGCGGCGACAGCCAGCCCACGCGTATCTATGGCGGAGGCACCTGTTGGTTCAGTCGAGAGCATGCCAACACAATAGTGGTAGGATATCTCAGGAATCTTGGAGCATGTTGTGTTGATGACAGACGAGGTGCTGGCTATGAGGCCCGGGAGCATGGCTAGGGTAAGGAAGAAGAGCACGGTAAGAGTCTGCATTTGTTAATTTGTTTGCAAGTACAACATACAAAGCTTTTTGCGAGGATTGATCACTGCACTCCGTAAGTCTAATTTAAGCAACGAACCGAGCAAGGAAAGAGAATAATGCATTAAATGTAAAGATATCCAAATAAATACTCTCGGGCTGGCTCTTTACACCACGCGCATTTATGAACATGACTTAAAAGAAAATATTGATATTATGAACACAGATACTACTACTAGTAATATATTGTATCTTTGGTTGATCAACATGCATGAAGTGATGGCCCTAATTTATTTGGATATCTTTACATTTAAGGCATGATTCTCTTTCCTTTTTAGTCTATCAAACAAAAGGCTTATCGTATCTTTGGTCTATTAATGACCGGTAGAAAAAATCACATCTTTCTTCTGTGAGGATCAATACTCAAGTTTGACAGTAAGACACGTGACACAACAAAGTAATACTTAGCCACAGGATTTAAGATGTCATATTGTCATAAGCCTTTTGTTTATGCAGAAGGAAGTAGTGAAACAATAAGCCCGAGTGCTGATTAGATCGTTACAAGAGGAGAGATGTGGCGAACATAGTTACAACATAAAAATAGAGAGGGACATGAGCTGAAAGCTGAATTATTTTGTTGGCGAGATCACGGTCGGGAAGAAATGTTCTTAAGAAAACTAATGAAAATGCACGATATATTATCGATGGAATTCTCTATTGTTAATCAGCAAGACAGAGTAACTCATGTATGACATTTATTGTTATTATTATACATTTTTTGTATATGTCAACAACATTTTTTCAATATGCATCTAACGTTTTTCCAATATAAAGTAAACATTTTCGTAATGCATAGTCCAGATTTTTTCTACACAAACTTTTTATGTCAGGACCCCGACTCAATGTCACATCGATCTAGCCTGTAACACATCATATCACTTTGCGGCCTCACGCACGGTATCCCAACGGGTGCCACCTTACCTTGGCCCGGACCGTTTACGCCTTTTGGCATACGATATGATAGTGTCGCTAGCATCCATATGATAAGGAGCCCGGGCTGACATGACTAGTCGTAAACCCAAAGTGGCACAGACTTACAGGGACAGGCATCCATGACCCAGCATCGAACGTGTCGGTCATCAGCAAGTAAGTTCCGGGCTGTAGCACTGGGCTAGCAGGACTCCGGTAAACAATGCGTGACATTTCCCCGTAGGGACAGACACAGGAACGAAGAAGGACACATGCCGGCCAGCCTAAGTGTTCCGGAGCAGTAGCAAGCTACCAAGGCTCAGTGGAGACACTAGGAGACATTTCCCGGTAAGAGAGGCTACTAAAGATAAACGACCAGATAGTCAGATCCCACACATACCAAGCATTTCAATCATACACACAATATGCTCGATATGTGCAAATACAACAAGGCATCACAACATGACTCTACGACACAAGTACTTTATTTAAAGGCTCGAGAGAGCCATACATAGCATACACACAAGTACGGGTCACACGACCCACATACAAGTCATACAATCATACAAGTCACAGCGAAGTGTTTTGTCCGAGTACGCATAACTAGTAAAATAAAAGAGGCTTGGGTAAGCCTAGCTATACTACATGGTCCTTCACTTGCTCAGATCACCACCGGCCTTAGTCTACTCATCGATGTCAACGTCTACGAAGAACCCGTCGGAAGGGTTTGTGGCATCTTCTAAAAATGTAAATTAAAGCAACATGAGTACAAAGGTACTCAGCAAGACTTACATCAGACCCTACATACATGCATATTATCAAGAAGGGTTTGTGGGGTTATTGCAGCAAGCCAGCTTTGACTCATGGCTAAGCTATCCTACGAGACACCAACTTGAAATAGTTTTGCGCACTCGAGTCCACTACTCATCACTTCAATACACCACCGAGGATCCAACCCGCCTTCCTACGGAGGAGCCATCCTCGGCACTCACGCTATCTTGAGGCTTTTAGTAGTATCCATTTACTTGTCTATGAACTGTATAGGCAACCAAGTAGTCCTTTACATGACGCGCTATTCAATAGATGATGTTAACCTGCGGGGTGTACTTCTTCATACATGTTTCCACCACTTAGCGTCAGACACGACATGTGCTCGGCAGACTTCAGCGAAAAGCCGACGTGGGTGTAGACCATGACCTACCTAGACACTCAAGTCTCTAGTCCAGGTTTGCCGCCTATTTGGGTTCCATCTATGAGGAGTTCCGGCCGAAGTTTCGCTCACAGCCCCAAACGATGTGAACAGGGTTCCCGAGATACCAAACGGGCATCCGGTACACGTGCCACGTACCTACCGCATCACAGCCCACCCCTACGGTCAGCGCTGTCCACGGCCTCCATGAGCTACAAACACGAAACTACTTGCAACTCCCGGACAGAGGACAAGGGTGAATAAGAAGTCGAAGGGGTCATATTTCAGGCCCAATGCATGGTAGTAGTCAGATCATGGATCACAAACGCAGAACTCAGTTCCTAAGGACGGCTTCAATGAGACAACCCACCATGTACTCCTACATGGCCTCATGTCACATCCCTAGCTTTACCTTGCACTAGGCTTGCACTTGTGTGTTGCATCATGTTTAATTTCTCTTAAACCTGAAATGGGGATTGTTCAAACCCTAGCACCAGATCAAATCAAATACGTTCAACCTAAAATAATCTTCAATGAACCCAAAATGCCTTTGGAAATGTTCATGATTTTTGATAAAGGTGAAAACCTCTGCCAAAAATGATGAGAATATCTCTTGGCCATTTATGGATTTTTGAATTAACTCATAAATTATTTGAATTTGGGCATTTGAATGCTATAAATAATTTAAATGCTCAAATAATTCTGAAACTAAATGTGGGCTGTTGCATATATTTCAAAAGGTGCCCACAATTATTTTCAGGATTTTAGAAGTGCCCCGCATTTTTAATAAAGCCAAACACAATTACGAAAAATAGAAAATGGAAACAAATTAGAAAAGGAACCTACTGCCTTACACTTTGGCAGCCCAGTGGCAGCCCAGCTCCTCCAAATTGCCCAGCCCACCGGCAATCGCCATCGTCCCCTACCTCTGCCAAGAGGGCGAGGCACGACAACAGCGACGCCGAAGCGGCCACCTCCTGCTTCGCGCTGTCGACGCCTCCTGCGTCCTCGCCGTTCATCGTGGAAACGCTGACGCCTGGACTTTCTCCTCTTCCTCCGCTCACCTTCCCCTCTCTCTCCCTCGCTCCCCACCTCAAGGCCGAGGCCGCCATGGCCGCACCGACACCGTTCGCCGCGGCCACCAACCCTCCCTCGCCCATCCAGTGTATCCAAGAGCTCCGGGTCGTCCTCCTCTTCCTCTCCACCGAGCCATGGAACGCCGGACGCACTCCAACGCCGCCAAAGATCACCGTTTCCACCGCCGCCACCGTGGATCCTCGCCGTCGATTCGGAGCTACAGGCGTCCCGACCTCGCCCTCGCGCTCGTTCGACTCGCTGTGAGCCTCCGCAACGAACCTCCCTCTCCCCGATGCCGATTTCTTCCTCTAACCGCGGGCTCCGTCGAGCCCGAGAGCTCATCGCCGCCGGCCACGAGGTCGCCGTGGCTAGAGCCACAACCGTTGCGTACGAGCACTGCTACGTGCTCAGCATGTTCCCAGGAACCCAACGCCACCATCAGCTAGTCCTCCCGTGCACCACAGCGTCGTTGCCGAGCTTGTCCGAGCTCCGGCCGCCGCACTTGCCGTCGTCGCCGTCGTTACCAGCCTCCCCGGACCCCTCCACCTGCACCACTGGATGCGGCACACATCCAGCTCGCCGTAGAGCCAAGCCGCATGCCCAGCCGACACCCGTAGCACGATTCCGGCGAGCCTCCGCCGCGAGATGTGGTCGCCGGTGCTTAATCCGGCGACGCTGACGTGGCACCACCATTAGCGCTAATCACTGCTAGCTAACCACCTCACAACCACTGACAGTGGGCCCAACAGCGAGTCAAAGCACGAGTCAACGCGGGATTAGCCCCTCTGTCACTCACCAGTGGGCCCGACCGGTCAGTTTGACCTGGGTCGCGCCGTTGACCTGATGACGTCATCATGACGTCATGCTGACGCATTTAACCATTTTCTGGATTTAAAATAATTCAGGAAATTTCAGAAAATAGCCAAAACTTCAAAAATTCATAGTAATTCAACCATAACTCCAAATGAAATAAATTATATATGAAAAATGATCAGAAAAATCCAATCTATCCATCTGTACCATTTTCATGCATGTTAGAACAACTTATAGCTGCTGTTTAGCACAAATCATTTAAATGGCATTTGAATAATCACATATGGAGTTTGAATTTGAATTTTGTACTCAAATCAACTTCATTTAATCTGTTGCTAGTTGCATTAGCTCAAACCACAGCATATTGCCATGTCATGATCATGCATCATATTGTGCATTTGCATTGATTGTGTTTCTTTCTCAGTTGCCGATAATTGCCCCCTCTCGATAGACGCGTTAAACGACGAGTTCGATGACACCGATGAAGAGATATACTATCTTCGAAGTGCCGGCAAGCAAAACCCCTTGTTCATTCCGATACAATCCCACTCTCTCGCTCCTGCTCTCTTTTCTTGCATTAGGACAACAACGTTTCAACTGTTATGTCTTTGCGGTAGCTGAACCCTTTATCCTCTGCATGACTGTCATTGCCACGATAAATAGATGAAACCCACTAGCATGAGTAGGAGTTGTTTGAGCCTGATGTGCCTACTCATTCATGCTTGTTTGTCATGCTGCTATTGCTTAGAGTTGTGTCAGGTCGATTCGCCGGGAATGAATCGGAGGTGTGTGAACATGTCCTACTGTTGAGAGCTAAATGTGTGAACACGATTTGGTAAAGGTAGCGGTGAGAGGCCATGTAGGAGTACATGGTGGGTTGTCTCATTGCAGCCGTCCTCAGGAACTGAGTTCTTTGTTTGTGATCCATGAAAAGCGACTACCACTCATTGGGATCCTTAATTGACCCTCTCGGCTTCTTAATCACGCTTGTTCTCTGTCCAGGAGTTGCAACTAGTTTCTGGTGTTTGTAGGTAGTGTTAGTAGTCTACCAAGTGGCACCCGATGCAGGTGGGCTTGGGACGACTAGGCCTGATGTACGGTGTACCAAGTGGCACCGGATGGTGGGCTTGGGAACCTGCTCACATCGTTTGGGGCCGTGGCGACACCCGGCCGGATCTCCTTGCGGATGGAACCGAATAGGCGATAAACCTGGAGAGACTTGAGTGTTTAGGTAGGTCGTGGCCGACACCCTCGCTGGCTTCCGCTTGAAGGTTGCGAGGTACATGGCGTGTCTGAGGCGATAAGTGGCGAGGCGTGTGTGAAGAAGTACACCCTGCGGGGTTATCATTATCTATTGAATAGCGGATTCCTCGGATATGGAAACTTGGACCCTTGCATAGTTCATAGACAAGTGAAAGTGGATACTCTAAAATACACAAGATAGCGTGAGTGCTATGGATGGCGTTCTCGTGGGGAGGCGGGGCGGATCCATAGTGGAGTATTGATATGGTGAATATGTGGACTCGTGTGCATACCTCAAAGAGTTACTTGCGATTAAGTAGTTCAGGATAGCCACCGAGTCAAAGCTGGCTTGCTGCAGTTAAACCCCACTACCCTTTGTTGATAATGATGCATATGTAGTTAGTTACGATGTAAGTCTTCTTTGGGTACATTTGTACTCACGTTTGCCTATTTTATGTTTTTGCGAGAGACTTGAGTCTCACTACTAATACCGTGTGGACTTGACGTTTAGCTTGTTACCTCAGCTCGATCTTGTGCCCTCGGCGGATCAGTAGATAGTCGGGCTTTTCATCCTTTTCATTTATAGTTATGCGTACTCGGACATGTTAAGCTTCGCTTGTGCTTTGACTTGTATGCTCTGAGTGTTGGGTCGTGAGACCCATGATTATAATATCTAGCTCCTCGGGCCTAATGAATAAATACTTGAGTCGTAGAGTCATGTTGTGATGCCATGTTGTATTTGCACATATCGAGCATATTGTGTGTATGTTATTGAAATGCTTGGTATGTGTGGGATCTGACTATCTAGTTGTTTATCTTTAGTAGCCTCTCTTACCGGGAAATGTCTCCTAGTGTCTCCACCGAGCCATGGTAGCTTGCTAGCAGGACTCCGGTAATCCGGGCTGTAGCGGGCTAACAGGACTCCGGTACTCAACGCGTGACATTTCCCCGAAGGGACAGACACAGGAACGAAGAAGGACACATGCCGGCCAGCCTAAGTGTTCCGGAGCGATAGCAAGCTACCATGGCTCGGTGGAAACACTAGGAGACATTTCCCGGTAAGAGAGGCTACTAAAGATAATCAACTAGATAGTCAGATCCCACACATACCAAGCATTTCAATAACATACACACAATATGCTCGATATGTGCAAATACAACATGGCATCACAACATGACTCTACGACTCAAGTATTTTATTCAATAGGCTCCGAGGAGCGAGATATTACAAACAGGGGTCTCATGACCCAACATTCAGAGCATACAAATCAAAGCATAGGCGGAAGCTAATATGTCTGAGTACAGACATCTACAAATGAAAAAGGCTTAGAAGCCTGACTATCTACCAAGACCTGCCGAGGGCACAAGATCGTAGCTGAGGTAACAAGCTAAACGTCGAAGTCCACGTGGAACTACTAGCGAGACTGAAGTCTCTCTGCAAAAACATAAAATAGGCAAACGTGAGTACAAATGTACCCAGCAAGACTTACATCAGAACTAACTACATATGCATCATTATCAATAAAGGGGATGGTGGGGTTTAACTGCAGCAAGCCAGCTTTGACTCAGTGGCTATCCTGAACTACGACTGCAATGTAACTCTTTTGAGGTGGCGCACACGAGTCCACATATTCACCATATCAATACACCACTATGGATCCGCTCCGTCTCCCTACGAGAACGCCATCCATAGCACTCACACTTATCTTGCGTATTTTAGAGTATCCACTTTCACTTGTCTATGAACTGTTATAGGCAACCCAAGTCCTTATCATGGACACGGCTATTCAATAGATGATGTTAACCTGCAGGGTGTACTTCTTCATACATGTTTCCACCACTTAGCGTGCACACCCGACATGTGCTCGGCAGACTTCAAGCTTAAAGCCGACGGGTGTAGACCACGACCTACCTAGACACTCAAGTCTCTAGTCCAGGTTTATCGCCTATTTGGGTTCCATCTATGAGGAGTTCCGCCAAGTTTCGCTCACAGCCCCAAACGATGTGAACAGGGTTCCGTGACACCAAACAGGCGCCGGTTTACCTGCCACGTGCCTACCGCATCACAGCCCACCCCTACGGTCAAGATCTTTGCGCCTGGCCTGCAGATACTACAAACACGAAACTACTTGCAACTCCCGGACAGAGGACAAGGGTGAATAAGAAGTTGAGCGGGTCATATTTCAGGCCCAATGCATGGTAGTAGCTGAATCATGGATCACAAACACGTAACTCAGTTCCTAAGGGCGGCTTCAATGAGACAACCCACCATGTACTCCTACATGGCCTCTCACCGATACCTTTACCAGATCGTGTTCACACACTAAGCTCACACACAGTAGGACATGTTCACACACCTCTGGTTCATCCTCGATGAATCAGACCTGACTCAACTCTAAGCAGTAGCGGGCATGACAAACAAGCATGAATGAGTAGGCACAACAAGGCTCAAACAACTCCTACTCATGCTAGTGGGTTTCATCTATTTACTGTGGAATGACAGGTCATGCAAAGGATAAAGGGGTTCAGCTACCGCAGCAAGTAACAGATGAATCGTTGTTGTCCTAATGCAGTAAAAGAGAGCAGAAGCGAGAGAGTAGGATTGTATCGGAATAAACAAGGGGGTTTTGCTTACCTGGCACTTCTGAAGATAGCATTGAGTCTTCATCTGTGTCAACGATCACAACGTCGGTACAACGTCTATCGAGGGGGAACAACACCGACAAACAGAGAAGAAACACAATCAATGCAATGCGACAATATGATGCATGCTATGACATGGCAATATGATGTGTGATAGGTCTAATGCAACTTGGGACATAAAAGTTTGAGTCCATTTGAACCAAGGATTCAAATGATCACCCAAAATAATAAGTGATATAAGTGCATTAGCTTGTTTCTCATAAACAGCAAGGTTAAAGTGTTCTGACATGCATGAAACTAGTACAGATGGAAAGATTGGATTTTTCTGATCATTTTTCATATATAATTTGTTTGAGTTGGAGCTACGGTTGAATTTCTATGAATTTTAGAAGTTTTGGAATATTTTCTGGAATTTCCTGTATAAAAATAAATCCAGAAAATATTTATTGCGTCAGCATTGCGTCACTATGACGTCAGCAGGTCAACAGACACTGCTGCTGGTCAAACCTGACCAGTGGGGTCCACTGGTCAGTGACTGGGGCTGGTTAGTGCCGCTGACGTGTGGGCCCAGTCAACGGCCACGTCGGCACGGTCAAAACTGGCGCGTGGGGCCACTGTAGTTAGATTAAACTTAATCTATTTTGTTTAGCCGGTTAGTTAGGGGGTGGGGCCCGGCTGTCTGTGACACGGTGCGGTGGTTAGTGGCTAATTAAGCCAGCCACGTCAGCTTGGTCAAACCCGGGTCAACTCGCCGGAGTTGACCCGCGGCTCATCGCCGGCGACGCCAGCAACGGCGGAGGGCGTTGGAAACGCTCCTCCGGCGACCAAATCGGCGACAGCGATCATCTACGCGTAGCTGGCACTCAGCCGCATCCAAAGGAACGGACGGGAGGCCGCGAGGTGGCCGGAGTTGGGCACGGCGTCGACCTCGGCGGCGGCCGGAGCTCGGGCGAGCTCGGGGTCGTCGCTAGGAGGCACGGCAGGAGGAGCTGGTGCATGCGTTCGGCTCCTGGGAGCACGGTGAGAACGGCGACACGCTCAGAAGCGGGCGGAGGTAGCTCGGCAGCAGCGGCATGGCACGGCGGGCGGCGGATTCGGGCATGGCGGAAGAGGCGGCTAGAGGGCGGAACGAGCTCTAGGAGGAGGAAAAAAGGCGGGGGCTCACAGTGGATCGAACGGAGGGGTCGGCGAGCTCGGGGAGGCTTCTGCGATGACGAATTGACGGCGGCGATCTCCGGGCACCGGAGATGAAGACGATGGTGGTGGCGGCGTTCCCGGGCACCCGACGTTGCGCGGCTCGGTGAGGAGGAAGAGAGGCGGGCGGAGCTTCGTGGGCGTGTCGGGAGGCGTGGGGTGGCGGTGGCCACGGGCGGCAACGAGCGGCGGCGACGAAGGTGTTCGGTGGCTGCGTCGCGGAGACAGAGAGGGAGAGAGGAGGAGGACAGGCGGAGGGGTCGGGGTGCGTGGCGTCTCAGCCAGCCCCAGCGTCGGCGGAAGCGAGAGGTGGCACGGCGTGCCAGTGGCAAGACCACGCCTCCTCTCGTCCTTCTGGCGAGAGGTTGGTGGTGACTGGCAGCAGTGGTGGGCTGGGCCAGCTCCTGGGCCGGCCAGCTGCGGTGCTGGGCCGCACAGGTAAGCCAGGTACTATCTCTCTCTCTCTGTTGTTTCTATTTTATTTTTCTGTTATGTTTTCTTTTGTTTAATATTCTGCCACTGTTCAAAATTCAAAACAATTTCAAAACAGTGACAAAACCCTTTGAATAATTTTATGTTGCAGAATGGACATTTCCAAATGCACATAAAATGTTTCAAAGATATTTGAAATTATATTCTAGTATATGAATATAACTCAAATTCAAATAGCTATTGATTTAAATTCAGAGTCCCAAAATAAATCCTTAAAAATGTTCCTAAATTCTGGTTTTATATATAGCTCTTGCCAAAATTCTCAAACATTGCAAAAGGACATCTTGGAAACAAAGAATGAGATTTCCAGGGTTCTTTGCCCTTCTTTTATTCAAGTTTATGAGGCTTCCACTTTCCTCAATTCCAAGTTTCAGAAATTTAGACATGATGCATGAGTGCTCTATGATGCAACTAATACAAACAATAATCTAGGGCTGTGACAACTCACCCCCACTAAACAAGAATCTCGTCCCGAGATTCAAGACGTGAGGTAAGAAGACAGAGGGGATACAAAGCTATCACGATCTTCATGATCCAACTGCCCTCATCGTTGATATTGATTCATTGCTCCAAATTGATCTTGACATCTTTTCTTTAGAGAACTTCATCCAACACGAGGGCAGAGACACTCTACAAGGATGGATTATCTTAGTGATCACAAGATCAACTCACGGGATGAGATGTAGAACATCTCTTGAGCTGAGAGACTAAACACACATCATGAAGGGCGGAAGAAACAATTTGATGAGGTTTCAAAGTATCGAGGAAAATAGTTGCCATGATACCACAACGAGACACCTTAGGGAAGGTGATCCGTAGAATATCCCCATAAGTGGCAAAAAGAATTACCTTTGATTTAGAGATCATTGAAACTCTTCATACCAGCCTAAGGCAATTCTCGAGCGATCATTTGAAGGAGTCCGAAAGAATGACATTCTCGGGCTAGGATGGATGATGTGGATTACCTTGTTGAAGACAACATAAAGAATGATTTTAGTAACTGGGGAGAAGCTCAATGGCAGAGAGTGATTCCACTATTGGAATGGTTATAGCATAACCGAGGAAACTAAGAGCAATCCCAGTTAGTGCCGATGGTAACACCTAGAGCTTGTGCGTGCTCTCAAGAACTTGAGCATTTCCATATTCATCACGGTTTTACCAATATCCGTGTCAAGGATCCTGGCAACACAACATACCACCAAGATGAGTAGTGATGGACGATGCCGATGCAAAGAAAGATAACCTTCTCAGATTTCACCTTAGCAAAACCAAGGGGACAAAATCTGGATGATTGACCGAGAGACACTTAGCACTCCGCTTCTAATGTTCTCCTTGATGTGCTAGCGTATCCCATTCATTGAGATGGTCTGGCATCTAGAACATCAAGTAAAGGTCGGACTTCGGAAACACAAAAATCATAAGGCACAACTAGGGAGTAAATCCTATGAAGTCCTTATGGGGAGGTGGCCAACTTTCTCAATCAAGATATTACAATAGCAGGTATTCCGGCGGGGTGTGTTGGCCACGACATCCACTTTACCGGTTATCACGAGACCAATATTATAGTTCTTGGGAAATGTTCCAACCATCATATCTGCCTGAGATTCAGATCTGGTTGGTGTCAGAATAATCCAGACTCATCGAGTCTAGAAAGAAAAATGAAAGTTTGCAACACAAATCGACGAGATGACGTCGCGAGATTCTCGGGAAATGAACTATGATAGCAAGCTCCAAAACATGAGCTGGTTCTGCTACAAACCTGTGAACACGCTGTCCAAGACAAGCATGACCACATAGTAGTCTTATAATAAAACACTAGCGAGTTCAGGAGGGAAACCATCATCGAGGATATCGAAGTCCTTGCATAAGTCTTGCTCTTAAGAAGGAACTTCTTCTCCTTGAACAAATCAATCAGTGGCTTGGTGTGCTACGGAATACATATGGAGTGGAGGTAATTAATCTACCAAACCATAGTATACTTGGCACATGTGTGACTAACTTGGGATGGTTCCAAGGAAACAACATTGACTTTATCGAATTCATGGCGGCAACTTACACCAAGTACCGTGAATTAGAGGAAGTCACTTCTTCCATCCGAACATATACCTCATGAACGGAGCATGAAGGCAATGCTTACAAAGTTTCCAAACACTAGCTTAATGTTCAACAAAATCATGGAGGAGACAAGGGTGTTGTCGATGGGCTCAACAACAATTCATCCTGGTTTCCATGGAGATGGAATTCCATAACTATGTGAACAAGGTGATAGTATTGGTCAGACCCAAAAGACATAATGGTGTATGCTCGAGGAAAATCCACGAGTAAGACAACATTACGAACATCGTTGGTTCTGATTTGATTTGAGAATAGCCCACACTCAAATCAAAGTTTTTTTTTGGCAAGACAATAGCTCCAACAACTGGTCACGAGGATCAGTCGATGAAGATACCATCTTTCTTCAACACGCACACAAAAACATCCCTTTGGAATGAGCTAAGTCGGACAAGCTTTTATCTCCCAACTCTCCAAGTTGTTGTTTAGCTTGACCAAACAGCTCAGGGATATGCAACACAGATTCTTGGAGAAGGGGTGGTTTCATGAAACCAACTTGACCACGAGCTCAACATAGCGGTCAGGTGACAACCTGGTAATTCTTCCGAGAAGATATTCGGAAAATCACGAACCACCGGTATGTTATTAAGCTCGAGAACAATCTTGCTTTTGAGGGCAAGATGATATGATCAAATGAGCAAGGACTTGACAAGATCCTAACTCATTAATCGAAATGTGCACCAGGAAAATGGACTAGGTAGCACGATCAATCTTAGGGTGACGATTCAATAACCAACATGCTAAGTATGAGGTTATTGTCCATTTAACTACCAAGCAACGGAGTTGCTAGGGGTATAGATTTCACACATCATGGTTCACTTGTCGGCATTCCGGCTACAACAACACGGGAACCAAGAAATGAATAATGATGGCGAGAAGTATCACTGTATAAAGAGTTCATAAGAGGGTGTGCAATTCTCACGATACTCTTGTTATGAAAGAGGGTGATACTCCAAGGTAGAACAGAACAAAAGCTGGATTAGCATTTTGATCTGCGAAGTACAATTGCTTTGACCCAATCCTGGATATGGATGAGGTACTGGAGTTTGTTTCTCCTAGTCATTCTGGAATAGAATGGCTTGACGGACCACAAGAATAATAGGCACCGATGAACGAATGCACACATAATCTTGACTATCAAATGATAGACGAAGGTCAGGACACAACTAAAGAGAACAACTCAAAGGAACATATGATTTTCTGAGTTGTGGATGCATAGATTAGTATGTCGAACCAAGTTCAACAAATTTCTTCCGGATAATCCATGCGGAAAGGTAGAACTGGCAGAGTCACAATATACAATGGAGAACTCATCAAGAGCACACCTGTTGTGATCCTTTGATCCAACAAACTTCTGCCATAAATGGTTCACAGTATTTGGAAGAAGGAAATACCACGGACCTCGAGGACTAATGCAAAGGTTACTAATAACCTAAAGGAACTAGCAACACTATCAACACGAGGTAAGTAGGGTGAGTCTCAGGTTCAAAACCCAGGAGTAGAATACCTACTAACTAATAACATCACGGGATGCTTTCGAGAATGATGGCCAGAATCATCACACTGGGAACAAATCATGGCTAGATTACTAGATGACCCCCTAAGACACCTAGGGTCATAATAATAATTCCAACATATATGTCGAGGCAAAAAAATACCTCAACTCAGCATTAGTGTGATTAATCTGGCCCAAAGGAGCATCAAAACCAGAGGGAAAGGATTTGCAAGTGCATCAGACTATTTAGAAACCTGGGATGACTCGGACAGCATAACGGCTGTAAATGCTCAAAATGATTGGAGACATGCTACAAAAATGGTGGCATAACCACTCGGAAGCACAATATCAAGGTTTCGAGACCAACAGTTATGAACATACGGAAGTAGTAAAACTGGGCTGAGATTTGAAACTAACAATTCTACAAGTCTATGGATTAGTAACACGTCATCCTAATAGATAGATGAGAAGGCCTAGTTCTTAATCCCCGTAGAAGAGAAGACGATGACTCAGATCAGAAGGCCATGAGGTATAAGGAGTAAAAAGAGCCTTACGTTCCAACCCACAATCAATTCCCTTACATAACTAAAGCATTTCTAGACACAACTTCACCGGTTTGGCTTGGTAATCCTCTGACGATCGAGCTCGATACCAAAGCTGTCGGGACCCGACTCAATGTCACATCGATCTAGCACTGTAACACCTCATATCACTTTGCGGCCTCACGCACGGTATTCCCACGGTGTCGCCTTACCTTTGCGGGACCGTTTAAGCCTTTTGGCTGCACGTATATGATAGTGTCGCTAGCATCCATATGATAAGGAGCCCGGCTGACATGGCTAGTCGTAAACCCAAAGTGGCACAGACTTACGAGGACAGGCATCCATGACCCGACATCGAGCGTGTCGGTCATCAGCGAATAAGTTCGGGCTGTAGCCTTTGGGCTAGCAGGACTCCGGTAATCCGGCATGGCCGGCTAACGAGACTCCGGTACTCAACGCGTGACATTTCCCGAAGGACAGACAGAGCGAAGAAGGACACATGCCGGCCAGCCTAAGTGTTCGGAGCGATAGCAAGCTACCATGGCTCGGTGGAAACACTAGGAGACATTTCCGTAAGAGAGGCTACTAAAGATAATCAACTAGATAGTCGGATCCCACACATACCAAGCATTTCAATAACATACACACAATATGCTCGATATGTGCAAATACAACATGGCATCACAACATGACTCTCGACTCAAGTATTTTATTCAATAGGCTCCGAGGAGCGAGATATTACAAACAGGGTCTCATGACCCAACATTGAAAGCATACAAATCAAAGCACAGGCGGAAGCTAATATGTCTGAGTACAGACATCTACAAATGAAAAAGGCTTAGAAGCGACTATCTACGAGATCTGCCGAGGGCACAAGATCGTAGCTGAGGTAACAAGCTAAGCGTCGAAGTCCACGTGGAACTACTAGCGAGACCAAGTCTCTCTGCAAAAAACATAAAATAGGCAAGCGTGAGTACAAATGTACCCAGCAAGACTTACATCGTAACTAACTACATATGCATCATTATCAATAAAGGGATGGTGGGGTTTAAGCTGCAGCAAGCCAGCTTTGACTCGATGGCTATCTGAACTACAATTGCAATGTAACTCTTTTGAGGTGGCGCTACGAGTCCTCATATTCACCATATCAATACACCACTATGGATCCGCTACGTCTCCCTACGAGAACGCCATCCATAGCACTCACACTTATCTTGCGTATTTTAGAGTATCCACTTTCACTTTGTCTATGAACTGTTATAGGCAACCCAGAAGTCCTTTACCGCGGACACGGCTATTCGAATAGATGATGTTAACCTGCGGGGTGTACTTCTTCATACATGTTTCCACCACTTAGCGTGCGCACACGACATGTGCTCGGCGGACTTCAGCGAAAAGCCGTGGGTGTAGACCACGACCTACCTGACACTCAAGTCTCTAGTCCAGGTTTATCGCCTATTTGGGTTCCATCTATGAGGAGTTCGGCGAAGTTTCGCTCACAGCCCCAAGCGATGTGAACAGGGTTCCGTGACACCAAGCAGGCGCCGGTTTACCCGCCACGTGCCTACCGCATCACAGCCCACCCCTACGGTCAAGATTTGCGCATGGCCTCCAAAGTACTACAAACACGAAACTACTTGCAACTCCCGGACAGAGGACAAGGGTGAATAAGAAGTTGGCGGGGTCATATTTCAGGGCCCAATGCATGGTAGTAGCTGAATCATGGATCACAAACACAGAACTCAGTTCCTAAGGACGGCTTCAATGAGACAACCCACCATGTACTCCTACATGGCCTCTCACCGATACCTTTACCAGATCGTGTTCACACACTTAGCTCACACACAGTAGGACATGTTCACACACCTCTGGTTCATCCTCGATGAATCAGACCTGACTCAACTCTAAGCAGTAGCGGGCATGACAAACAATCATGAATGAGTAGGCACAACAAGGCTCAAACAACTCCTACTCATGCTAGTGGGTTTCATCTATTTAGTGTGGAATGACAGGTCATGCAAAGGATAAAGGGGTTCAGCTACCGCAGCAAGTAACAGATGAATCGTTGTTGTCCTAATGCAGTAAAAGAGAGCAGAAGCGAGAGAGTAGGATTGTATCGGAATGAACAAGGGGGTTTTGCTTGCCTGGCACTTCTGAAGATAGCATTGAGTCTTCATCTGTGTCAACGATCACAACGTTGGTACAACGTCTATCGAGGGGGAACAACACCGACAAACAGAGAAGAAACACAATCAATGCAATGCGACAATATGATGCATGCTATGACATGGCAATATGATGTGTGATAGGTCTAATGCAACTTGGGACATAAAAGTTTGAGTCCATTTGAACCAAGGATTCAAATGATCACCCAAAATAATAAGTGATATAAGTGCATTAGCTTGTTTCTCATAAACAGCAAGGTTAAAGTGTTCTGACATGCATGAAACTAGTACAGATGGAAAGACTGGATTTTTCTGATCATTTTTCATATATAATTTGTTTGATTTGGAGCTACGGTTGAATTTCTATGAATTTTAGAAGTTTTGGAATATTTTTTGGAATTTCCTGTATAAAAATAAATCCAGAAAATATTTATTGCGTCAGCATTGCGTCACTATGACGTCAGCAGGTCAACAGACACTGCTGCTGGTCAAACCTAACCAGTGGGCTCCACTAGTCAGTGACTGGGGCTGGTTAGTGCCGCTGACGTGTGGGCCCAGTCAACGGCCACGTCGGCACGGTTAAAACTGGCGCGTGGGGCCACTGTAGTTAGATTAAACTTAATCTATTTTGTTTAGCCGGTTAGTTAGGGGGTGGGGCCCGGCTGTCTGTGACACGGTGCGGTGGTTAGTGGCTAATTAAGCCAGCCACGTCAGCTTGGTCAAACCGGGTCAACTCGCGGAGTTGACCATGGCTCATCGCCGCGCGCGCCCGGCAACGGCGGGGCGTCGAAAACTCCTCCGGCGACCAAATCGGCGACAATGATCATCTGGCGTGGCTGGCGCTCAACCGCATCCAAAGGAACGGACGGGAGGCCGCGAGGTGGCCGGAGTTGGGCACGGCGTCGACCTCGGCGGCGGCCGGAGCTCGGGCGAGCTCGGGGTCGTCGCTAGGAGGCACGGCAGGAGGAGCTGGTGCATGCGTTCGGCTCCTAGGAGCACGGTGAAACGGCGACACGCTTCGAAGCGGCGCGGAGGCAGCTCGGCGCGGCAGCGACATGGCACGGCGGCGGCGGGATTCGAGCATGGCGGAAGAGGCGGCTAGAGGCGGAACGAGCTCTAGGAGGAGGTGAAAAGGCGGGGCTCACGGTGGATCGAGCAGAGGGTCGGCGAGCTCGGGGCTTCCTGCGGCAGCAGATTGGCGGCGATCTCCGGGCACCGAGATGAAGACAACAGTGGTGGCGGCGTTCCGGGCACCGACGTTGCGCGGCTCGGTGAGGAGGAAGAGAGGGCGGGCGGAGCTTCGTGGGCGTGTCGGGGGCGTGGGGTGGCGGTGGCCACGGCGGCAACGAGCGGCGGCGAAGGTGTTCGGTGGCTGCGTGCGAGGGAGACAGAGGAGGGGAGAGGAGGAGGGACAGGCGGAGGGTCGGGTGCGTGGCGTCTCGGCCAGCCCCAGCGTCGGCGGAAGTAGGAGGTGGCAGGCGTGCCGCCTGGCGGCGGCCACGCCTCTCGTCCTTCTGGCGAGAGGTTGGTGGTGGCCAGCAGCGATGGTGGGCTGGGCCAGCTCTGGGCCGGCCAGTGCAGTCTTTGGGCCGCCTGTAAGCAGTACTATCTCTCTCTCTCTGTTGTTTCTATTTTATTTTTCTGTTATGTTTTCTTTTGTTTAATATTCTGCCACTGTTCAAAATTCAAAACAATTTCAAAACAGTGACAAAACCCTTTGAATAATTTTATGTTGCAGAATGGACATTTCCAAATGCACATAAAATGTTTCAAAGATATTTGAAATTATATTCTAGTATATGAATATAACTCAAATTCAAATAGCTATTGATTTAAATTGAGTCCCAAAATAAATCCTTAAAAATGTTCCTAAATTCTGGTTTTATATATAGCTCTTGCCAAAATTCTCAAACATTGCAAAAGGACATCTTGGAAACAAAGAATGAGATTTCCAGGGTTCTTTGCCCTTCTTTTATTCAAGTTTATGAGGCTTCCACTTTCCTCAATTCCAAGTTTCAGAAATTTAGACATGATGCATGAGTGCTCTATGATGCAACTAATACAAACAATAATCTAGGGCTGTGACAAAGCTGTCAGGACCCCAACTCAATGTCACATCGATCTAGCCTGTAACACCTCATATCACTTTGCGGCCTCACGCACGGTATTCCCACGGGTGTCGCCTTACCTTTGCAGGGACCGTTTAGCCTTTTGGCTGCGTATATGATAGTGTCGCTAGCATCCATATGAGAAGGAGCCGGGCTGACATGGCTAGTCGTAAACCCAAAGTGGCACAAACTTACGAGGACAGCATCCATGACCCAAATCGAGCGTGTCGGTCATCAGCGAGTAAATCCAGGCTGTAGCACTGGGCTAGCAGGACTCCGGAGAACCGGGCTATAGCGGGCTAACAGGACTCTGGTATTCATCGCGTGACATTTCCCCGAAGGGACAGACACAGGAACGAAGAAGGACACATGCCGGCCAGCCTAAGTGTTCCGGAGCAGTAGCAAGCTACCATGGCTCGGTGGAAACACTAGGAGACATTTCCCGGTAAGAGAGGCTACTAAAGATAAACAACTAGATAGTCAGATCCCACACATACCAAGCATTTCAATAACATACACACAATGTGCTCGATATGTGCAAATACAACATGGCATCACAACATGACTCTACGACTCAAGTATTTATTCATTAGGCTCGAGGAGCGAGATATTACAAACAGGGTCTCATGACCCAACATTGAAACATACAAATCTAAGCACAAGCGGAAGCTATCATGTCCGAGTACGACATCTACAAATGAAAAAGGCTTGAAAAGCGACTATCTACCGAGATCTGCCGAGGGCACAAGATCGTAGCTGAGGTAACAAGCTAAGCGTCGAAGTCCACGTGGAACTACTAGCGAGACTGAAAACTCTCTCGCAAAAACATAAAATAGGCAAGCGTGAGTACAAATGTACCCAGAAGACTTACATCGTAACTAACTACATATGCATCATTATCAACAAAGGGGATGGTGGAGTTTAACAGCAGCAAGCCAGCTTTGACTCGGTGGCTATCCTAAACTACGATTTGCAAGTAACTCTTTTGAGGTGGCGCACACGAGTCCACATATTCACCATATCAATACACCACTATGGATCCGCTCCGTCTCCCTATGAGAACGCCATCCATAGCACTCACGCTTATCTTGCGTATTTTAGAGTATCCACTTTCACTTGTCTATGAACTGTTATAGGCAACCCGAAGTCCTTTACATGACACGGCTATTGAATAGATCATATTAACCTGCAGGGTGTACTTCTTCATACATGTTTCCACCACTTAGCGTCGCACCACGACATGTGCTCGGCGGACTTCAGCGAAAAGCCGACGTGGGTGTAGACCACGACCTACCTAAACACTCAAGTCTCTAGTCGGGTTTATCGCCTATTTGGGTTCCATCTATGAGGAGTTCGGCGAAGTTTCGCTCACAGCCCCAAGCGATGTGAACAGGGTTCCCGAGATACCAAACGGGCATCCGGTACACCGTGCCACGTACCTACCGCATCACAGCCCACCCCTACGGTCAGCGCTGTCCACGGCCTCCAGTAGGCTACAAACACCAGAAACTACTTGCAACTCCTGGACAGAGGACAAGGGTGAATAAGAAGTCGAGCGGGGTCATATTTCAGGGCCCAATGCATGGTAGTAGCTTTACCAAATCGTGTTCACACACTTAGCTCACTCACAGTAGGACATGTTCACACACCTCTGATTCATCCTCGATGGATCAGACCCGACTCAACTCTAAGCAGTAGCAGGCATGACAAACAAGCATGTATGAGTAGGCACATCAGGGCTCAAACAACTCCTACTCATGCTAGTGGGTTTCATCTATTTACTGTGGAATGACAGGTCATGCAAAGGATAAAGGGGTTCAACTACCACAGCAAGTAACAGTTGAATCGTTGTTGTCCTAATGCAGTAAAAGAGAGCAGGAGCGAGAGAGTGGGATTGTATTGGAATGAACAAGGGGGTTTTGCTTGCCTGGCACTTCTGAAGATAATATAGTTCTTCATCGGTGTCATCGAACTCGTCGTCGAAACCATGTCTATCGAGAGGGGACAATTACCGGCAACTGAGAAAGAAACACAATCAATGCAAATGCACAATATGATGCATGATCATGACATGGCAATATGCTGTGGTTTGAGCTAATGCAACTAGCAACAAAGTTAAATGAAGTTGGTTTGAACCCTAAGTTCAAATCCAACTCCATATGTAAAATTCAAATGCCATTTATATGATTTGTCCTAAACAGCAGCCATAAGTTGTTCTAACATGCATGAAAATGGTACAGATGGATTCCTTGAATTTTTCTGATAATTTTTCATATATAATTTGTTTGATTTGGAGCTACGGTTAATTTTATATGAATTTTAGAAGTTTAGGCAATTTTCTGGAATTTCCTGAATAAAAATAAATCCAGAAATTAGTTATTGCGTCAGCCTGACGCCTGTGTGACGTCAGCAAGTCAACAGGGTTGACCAGAGTCAAACCTATCGCGTGGGACCCGTGTGTCAGCTGCAGGGCGATTTAACAGAGCTTAATTAACCTAATTAACTAATTAGTTGGTTAATTAAACATTGGGACCCACATGTCAGTGAAACAGTGGCTAATTAAGTTAGAATAAGCTAAACTAATTAATAGGGGGCTGGCCCCACCTGTCATTGACCGAGGGGAGGTCAAACCCCTCGTCAGCCGAGGCTAATACGCCGGCGGCTCGTCGCCGGCTACAGCAGGCGCGGCGGAGGGCTCGGGTTAGCTCCTCTGGCGACCAAAACGACGGCGGAGTGGCTCTACGTGGTGCTGGGACTCGCGCGCATCCAACACGACTAGCGGCAGCAGCCGGGGTGGACCGAGCTCGCCGGAAACGAAGCCAGCTGCGCGGCCGGAGTTCGGTGGGTGTGGGGTTGGCGCTAGGGGCACGTGGGGAGAAGCTGGTGCTGGCTACGGGCTCTGGAGGCGTGTTGGCGCGGTGGTGTGCTCGGCCGAGCTACAACAGCTCCAGCCACGGTGGTGACGAGGCACGGCGGCGGCGAGCCGGCTCCGATGGAAAAAGCGGCTACGATGACAAAACGCCACGGGTTAGGGGAAAGCGGCGGAAGCTCACAGGCGCACCCGATGGAATCGTCGGAGAGCTCGGGGGCGGTCCAACGCAGCAGTTTGTGGATTTTAGAATCTTCTAGGTATTTTAAATAATCCAACAAAGTTATGTAAAAATAGAAAAGAAAAATGTAAAGAACTTACCCGCGCCTGCCCACTAGCCAGCCCACTGCCGCCCAGCTCAAACACTGGCCAATGAGTGCTGTCGACCAGGCAGCAGTGCAGTGCTCGACGGCGAAGCACCGCATGGGTGCCACGCACCTTCGCCGCTCGCCACCTCCCTCGCCTTGCCACGACAGGATCGCCCTCGCTTCTCTCCCCGCACTTGGACACCCCTCTTCCGGGCCGTTTCTCGCGCTCCCACCATGGCAGACGCCACTGCCGCCAAGACCGCAGCCAGAAGGCTCGGTCGACCCCACGCCGCGCCATCAGGTCCAGACGCTTCCGCCGCTCGACTTTTCGAGCTAGCCGAGCCTCGAAGCGCCAGGTTCTCAAGACGCCAGACCAGCCAAGCGCGAGTCCGCCGCCGGAGATCCCTTCAACGCTGCCGCCGCTTTCACTTGCTCCTCGACCACCGGTGGCTCTCTACGTGAGCTCGTGAGCTCAGCTACCTTCCCCTTACCTCTCCCGCCTCAAGCACTACGCGAAGACGAGATCACTCGCGACGCGCTGCCGCGCGACCTGCCGCCGACGCAGTTCTCGCCATCTCCCGCCACCCCACCGCGGTCCATCGCGTCCACCGCGACGCTGTTGAGCTAATCGAGCACTCCCGCACTCACCGCAACACCCCAAAGACGAAGTTCGCTTCAACCGAGCTCCCGGCCGCCAGTGTTGCCGGGCGCCAACTCCGCCACCCCGAGCCCAACCACCACCACCATAGACGCTGCTCACCCTCAAGAACTCAGATGCCTTCCGCCGCCTTTTGTCGCCGGAATGGCAAAAACTTTCGCCGCTGTTAAGCTCGGCCAAGCTAAACGCCGATGGGTTTGACTCGGCTTTGACCACGGTGGGCCCAGCTTTGACCCTCGGGTCTATGACATGTGGGCCTTCGCTAACTAAATCAAATTAGTTAAAAAACTTAAATTAATTAGTTTAACTACCCAATCGACATGCGGGACCCACTCGCCAGCTTGACCTGACCAGCCTGCTGACCACCGACGCATCATGACCTAGTGCCGACGCATAATAACTTAATTACTGGAATTATTTTTACACAGAAATTCCAAATGTTTCAAACTTCAAAAATTCATAGAAAATA
The DNA here is from genome assembly GCA_021437245.1 of Aegilops speltoides. Lineage (NCBI taxonomy): Eukaryota > Viridiplantae > Streptophyta > Magnoliopsida > Poales > Poaceae > Aegilops > Aegilops speltoides. Next base: position 518,112,242 of record CM038145.1, read on the forward strand.
ATCAGAACTCCAAATGAAACAAATTATATATGAAAATGATCAGAAAATCCAATCTATCCATCTGTACTGGTTTCATGCATGTTTACAGAAGCTAACCCACTGTTTATCTCAGAACAAGATATAACACTTTAAATGATCATATATGAGTTTGAAATTGCATCTTGGTTCAAAATGCTCCAAACCCATCTGATCTTAGTGCATTATTAGCCCAAAGCACTCATTTTGCCATGTCTCATTGCATGCATCATATTGTTGCATCTTGTTTGGTACGTTGTGTATCGGTGTTCTCGCGGCAGGTTCTGCTCTCGAGGAGTACCGTGATAACCCCGACGAAGAGCAATACCCGCAATCAATTCGCAGTAAGCAACCAACCATTTGATCATATCGATAAAATCCCATGTTCTTGCTCCTGCTTCGCAATCGCATTAAGACAACGCGATTCAAACTCGCTGCGGTGCATAGCGAGAGTTGAACCCATTTCCTCTCTGCATGACCCGTCATTGCCACAAGAATTCAGATGAAACCCACTAGCATGTGTAGGAGTTGATTGAGCCATATGATTGTGTTGTTCCTACCTTGCTATGCCTGCTATGCTTAGAGTCGGTCGTCCGGTTCATCGGGTGATGGCTAGAGTGAAATGATCGAGTCGGCACGAGAGTAAGGTGTTGAACACGATTTGGTAAAGGTATCGATGAAAGGCCATGTAGGAGTACATGGTGGGTTGTTTCATTGAGGCCGCCCTAAGTAATCGAGATCTGTATGTGTGATTTAAGAATCAGCTACTACCATACATTGGGCCCTCAAATATGACCCCGCCACTTCTTATTCACGCTTAGTCCTCGTCCAGAGTCGCAAGTAGTTTCGTGTTTGTAGCATACCGAGGCCGTGGACAGCGCGACCGTAGGGGTGGGCTGTGATGCGGTAGGTATGCGTGGCACGGTGTACCGGATGCCTGCTTATATCTCTTGAACCCTGCTCACATCGCTTGGGGTCTGTGAGCGTAAACTTCGCCTGAACTCCTCATAGATGGAACCCAAATAGGCGGCAAACCGACTAGAGACTTGAGTGTTCAGGTAGGTCGTGGTCTACACCCACGCCGGCTTCGCTGAAGTCTCGCCGAGCACATGTCGCGTGTGACGCTTAAGTGGTGGAAACATGTATGAAGAAGTACACCCTCGCAGGTTAACATCATCTATTCAATAGCCGCTTCATGGTAAAGGACTACTTGGTTGCCTATACAGCTCATAGACAAGTAAATGGATACTACTAAAAGCCTCAAGATAAGCGTGAGTGCCGAGGATGGCTCCTCAGTACGAAGACGGGTTGATCCTGTGGTGTATTGAAGTGATGAGTAGTGGACTCGAAAGCAAAACTATTTCAAGTCGGTGTCTCAGAGGATAGCTTAGCCATGAGTCAAAGCCGCTTGTCAGCAATAACCCCACAAACCCTTCTTGATAATATGCATGTATGTAGGGTCTCGATAAGTCTTGTTGAGTACCTTTGTACTCATGTTGCTTTAATTTACATTTTTCAAGATGCCACAAACCCTTCCGACGGGTTCTTCGTAGACGCTGACATCGATGAGTAGACTAAGGCCTGTGGTGATCCCGAGCAAGTGAAGGACCATGTAGTATAGCTAGGCTTACCCAAGCCTCTTTATTTTACTAGTTGTCTGCACTCGCATAAAACACTTCCGCCGTGACTTGTATGCTTGTATGATTTGTATGTGGGTCGTAGACCTGCATTTGTGTGTATGTTATGTATGGCTCTCCCGAGCCTTTAAATAAAGTACTTGTGTCGTAGAGTCATGTTGTGATGCCTTTGTTGTATTTGCACATATCGGTATATTGTGTGTAGGATTGAAATGCTTGGTATGTGTGGATCCGACTATCTGGTCGCTTATCAAGGTAAGGCGACACCCTGGGAATACCGCGCGGAGGCCGCAAAGTGATATGAGGTGTTACATGCTAGATCGATGTGGCATTGAGTCGGGTCCCCGATGGTGTTTGGTATCGAGCTTGATTGCCTAGGGATTACCAAGCCATACCGGTCGGGTTGAGTCTAGAAATGCTTTAGTTATATGTAGGGGAATTGATTGTGGATGGAACGAAGGCTCTTTTTTTACTCCTTATACCTCATGGCCTTCGATCCGAGTCATCCCTTCTTCTACGGGTTAAGAACTAGGCTTTCTTCTTCCTATTAGGATCACGGTTACTAAACCATAGACTTATAGAATTGTTAGTTTCAAATCTTAGCTCAGTTTTACTACATCCGTATGTTCATAATCTCATGATCTCAAACCTTGATATTGTGCTTCGAGAGGCTATGCCACCATTTTTGTAGCATGTCTCCAATCTTTTGAGCATTTACAAACAAGTATGTCGTCCGAGTCATCCTGTGTTTCTAAACAACTGATGCACTTGCAAATCCTTCCTTCTCGTTTTGATGTTCCTTTGGGCTGTTAATCACACCAATTGTTGAGTTGAAGTATTCTATTACCTCGATATATATGTTGGAGTTATTATTATGACCCTAGGTGTCTTAGGGGATCATCTAGCGCTTTAGCCATGCTTTGTGTCCCAAAGGTGATGATTCTCGCCTTTATTCCTAAAGCATCCTGTGATGCAATTTAGTTAGTAGGTATTCTACTCGTGGGTTTTGAACCCGATATTCACCCTACTTACTTCATGTTGATAGTGTTTGCTCGCTCCTTTAGGATATTAGTAACCTTTGCATTAGTCCTCGAGGTCCGTGGTATTTCCTCCTTCCAAATACTATGAACCATTCTTGGCTGGAGTTCCTTTGAACCAAAAGATCACAACCAGAGTGTTCTTGACGAAGTTCTCCATTCTATATTGTGACTCGCCAGTTCTCTGACTTCTCGCATGGGTTATCCGAAGAAATGTTGAGCATTGCTCGACATACTAATCTATGCATCCACAACTCGTAGTTATATGTTCTCTTGGGTTGTCCTCTTTAGTTGTATTCTGACCTCGCCTATGAGTTGATAGTCAAGAGTATGCGCATTTGTTCATCAATGCCTCGTCACTCTTGTGGTCCGTCAAGCCATTCTATTCTCGAATGACCAGAGAAACAAACTCCGTAACCTCATCCATATCCGTGATTGGGTCAAAGTAGGTATCTCGCATCAAAATGCTAATCCAGCTTTTGCTCGTTTCTACCCCGAGTATTACCATCTTTATATCAAGAATGTCATGAGATTTGCACCGCTCTTGTGAATTCTTGACGAGGATATTTCTCGCCATCATTATTCATCCTCGCCTGCGTTGTCGCAACCGAATGCCGACAGTGAATCATGAGGTGTGAACTCAATACTCCCAGAACCGTGTTGTTGGGTAGCTAATGGACAACAATTTCATTCTTAGCGTGTTGGTTATTGAATCATCATCCTAAGATTGATCGTATACCCAGTCCATATTTCCCGTGCACTCTTCGATCAATGAGTTAGGATTATCCAATTCCTTGCTTATTTCACCATATCATCTTGCCCTGAAAAGCAAGATTGTTCTCGAGCTTAGTGACATATCGGTGGTTCGTGATTTTCCGTATATCTTCTCGGAAGTATTACCAGGTTGTCACCTGACCGCTATGTTGAGTTCGTGATCAAGTTGGTTTCTTGTAACCACCCCTCTTCTCCAAGAAACTGTGCTGGATACCCCTGAGCTAGTTGGTTAAGCTAAACAACAACTTGGAGAGTTGGAAGATGAAGGCTTGTCCGACTCAGTTCATTCCAAAGGGATATCTTTGTTTTGTGTGTGTGTGTGTTGAAGAAAGATGATGTCTTCATTGATTGATCCTCGTGATCAATTGTTGGATTTATTGTCTTATCCCAAACCTTTGATTTGAGTATGGGCTATCATCAAATCAAATCAGAACCAACGATGTTCGTAATGTTGTCTTACTCGTTGTTGATTCCTCGAGCATACACCATTATATCTTTTGGGTCTGACCAATACTAACACCTTGTTTACATGATTATGGAATTCCATCTCCATGGGAATCTCGATGACTTGTTGTTGTGCTCATCAGTAGCATTTTATCCTCTCCATGATTCATATTGAACATCTAAGTTAGTAATGGAAACTTGTGTAAGTATTTTCTTCATGACCTGTTCGTGAAGTATATGTTTGATGAAAGAAGTGACTTCCTTGATTCACGGCATTTGATGTAAGTTGTCACGGAATTCGAGGAAGCATGTTTTACCTCCTCTCGAACCATCCCAAGTCAGTCATGCACGCAGCAAGTATTCTCGTGGTTTGATAGACTGATCATCTTCATTCCATATGTGTATCCCTAGCACACCAAGCCACTAACTGATTTGTTCAAGGAGAAGAAGTTCCTTCTTAAGAGCTAGACTTACTAAGGACTTCGATATCCTAGATGATGGTTCCCACCGAACTCGTAGTATTTTATTATAAGACTACTACGTGGTCATGCTTGTCCGGGACAACGTGTTCATTGTGTTTGTAGCGTAACCATTTCATGTTTTGGAGCTTGCTATTGTGGTTCATTTCTTGAGAATCTCGCAACGCTGCCTCTCGCCGATTTGTGTTGCAAATTTCATTTTTCTTTCTAGACTCGATGAGTCTCGATTGATCTCGACACCAACCAGATCTCAATCTCGTGCAGATATGATGGTTGGAGCTATTCCAAGATCTATGATGTAGGTCCCATAAGGTTGATGTTACGGCCACACCTAGTCGGAAGATCTATTATTGTAGTATCTTGATTGAGGAAGTTGGCCACCTCCCCATAAGGATCTCGAGAATTTATTCTAGTAGATGTTCCTTATGTATTCTTGAGCTCCCGTCCGGTCACATTTGATGTTCTAGATACTAAACCATTTCAATGAATGGGATATGCTAGCACATCAAGGAGAACATTAGAAGCGGAGTGCTAAATGTCTCTCGGTCGATCATCCAGATTTTGTCTCCTTGGTCTCGCTAAGGTGAAATCTGAGAAAGTGTTATCCTCCTTTGCATCCGCATTGTCCATCGCTATTCATCATGGTAGTATGTTGTGTTGTCAGACCCTCGACATGGATGTTGGTAAACCTTGATGACTATGGAAATGCTCAAGTTCTTGAGAGCACACACAAGCACTACGATATCACCGCACTAACTGGATTGTTCTCGCTTCTTGCTATGCTATAACCATTTCAATAGTGGAATCACTTTCATTGTTGAGCTTCCCCCGCCACTAAAATCACCCTTTGTGTTGTTTTCAACAAGGTAATCCACATCATTCATTCTGGTCCGAGAATGTCATTCTCTGACCCTTCAACTGATCGACTATGAATTGCCTTAGGCTGGTATAAAGAGTTTCAATGATCTCTAAATCAAATGTAATTTTTTTCCACTTAAGGGTATATCTACGAAGTCACCATCCTTAAGGTGTCTCGATATGGTATCATGGCAACTCAACTCCTCGCCACGCTGACAACCGCTCACCACCCCTTGTTAAGCGGATTTGATGTCTACCGTAAACTCTCCGCCATCTATTCCACCCCATCCTCTAGATGTGTTTTGTGTCTCAGCTCGAGTGGTGTTGCTATGCCTCATCCCGCGAGTTGATCCTAGTTATTCGGATCTTCGAGAAGATCGATCCTTCTAGAGTTTCACCGTTTCTCTTGTCATGTTAGTTGGAGTTCTCGGGCAAGACATCAAGACAATGATGATGATCGGGTCAACGCTCTTTGAAGTGCCACCTGGATTGTGAAGATTATGTTAGTTTGCGATCCCTTCTCTCATTTCCACGCTTGAATCTCGACGAGATTCTTGTTTAGTAGGGTGAGCCGTCACATCCCTAGCTTCCGTAATGCTCTAGGCTAGCTTCGTGTGTGCATCATGTCTATATTCAAAGTTGAAATGAGGAAATTGAAAGCCTCGAAATCATTTTAAAAAAAGAAGAGGGCAAGAACCCTAAAATTGCAATCAAGAATCTAAAATGCCCTAGAAATAGCTCGATAATTTTGGCAAGAGTTATAAATCAAACCAAAATTGTGGAACATTTCTAAGGAATTATTTGGCCTCGATTTTAAATCAATATTTTATTTGAATTTGGAGTTATATTCATAATATATAATGAATATATTTTCAAATGCCCGAGATATTTTATGTATATGTGGAGAAGTCCATTAAGTGACTTAAAATATCCAGGAGTTCGTGACCGCTTTCAAATTCGCTTGAATTTGAATCCAAAGGGTAATTAAATAAAACAAAATGTAAGAAAAATAAAAAGAGCAAAGACCTACCTGTCGCTACCCGGACCCACCTGGCTGGCTCAGCCTCGCTGCCCAACACCGCTGGCCCAGCCCACTTATCTCCTCGCCGTTGCCTTCCTTCGCCAAGAGGCGAGGCGAAGACGACGACGCTGCCTGGGAGGCCGCCACCTCCGCTTCGCTACTGGAGGCTCATCCTCCTCCGTGTCCTCGCTACCGAGACGCCGACCCCCTCCGTCTCTTCCCCTTCTCCCTCGACCATTTTCCTCTCCTCCTCGCCTTCGCTCAACAGAGAGCACCACCGAAGGCCAGCTGCCGCTGCCAGCCCGCCGCCACCGCCTCGCTTCCCTAACCAGCCCACGAGCTCCACCTAGTACCCGAGCACCTCTCCGCCGATCCACGCAAGGTCGAGGACCCAAGACGACGCCAGGATTTTTCTTCCCTGGCCCACGGCCACCGGATGCCGCCGCCTCGATTCTGGCTCCTCGCTGCCTCCCGAGCACGCCGACCCGCTTCTTCGACCTCATCGTGAGCCTCTCAATAATCTCTCTCCCGCTTTTGCTCTCCAGATCATGGTTCCACTGGCCGAGAGCCGCCGCCGCTGCTCGACGCCTGTAGCTGTGAGCTAGCAAAGCTCGCGGTTCGAAGCCACATTGCTCGAGCCTCCAGCAGAAGTTAACGCCACCACCAGCCCGTCTCAGGCACCATAGCGCCACGCCGAACTCGTGCAGCTCCCGCCATTTGGCCGCCGCCACGACCCCGCCTCTCAGGTGCTCCAACAAGGCGCCCCTAGACGCTGGGAGCACGGCTGCCTCCCGGTGCCTGTGGTGCCCAGCCACGCCCAGAGTGCCGCCTGACCAACTCCCGCGGTTCCCGCCGCCACGTGGTCGCCGGGCGCCACCACGCGACGGGCGCCGTTAATTAGTGCTAATAACCCCGCTAAACACCCTCGTAGCCACAGCCATGTGGGCCCCGCGCTAATTAGGTTAATATAATTTTTCATATTTTAGTGTTAATGCCGTGGACCCCAAGTGTCGCTTTTGACTCGCCCACTATCGCTGACCGTCCCACCTGCCATTCACTCAATCTGACCTCGAGTCATCACTCTGGGCCCCACCGGGTCAGTTTGACCTGAACCCGCCTGTTGACCTGATGACGCCAGAGTGAGGTCATGCCGACGCACAATTTTCTCGAATTTAAATAAATCAAATGATTTATTATTCCGTAAAATAGCTAAAACTTCTAAAATTCATAGAAATTCAACCGTAACTCCAAATGAAATAAATTATATATGAAAATTATCAGAAAAATTCAAGGAATCCATCTGTACCATTTTCATGCATGTTTGAACAATGTTTGTCCTCTGTTTTGACAAACAAATAAAGGGCATTTAAATAATCATATATGGAGTTGGAATTTGAATCATGTATTCAAACCAACTTCATTTAAATCATAGCTAGGTGCATTAGCTCAAATCACAGCATATTGCCATGTCATGATCATGCATCATATTGTAGCATTGCATTGATTGTGTTCTTTCGCGCCGCCGTGTTTGTTCCCTCTCGATAGACGGGTTCGACGATGAGTTCGATGACACCGGCGAAGAACTATATTATCTTCGTATGCTGCAAGCAAAAACCCCCTTGTTCATTCCGATACAATCCCACTCTCTCGCCTCCCCGCTTCTTTATCGCATTAGGACAACAACGACATATCTGCACTTGCTGCGTAGTGAACCCTTTATCCTCTCGCATGACCCGTCATTGCCGCAGAATAGATGAAACCCACTAGCATGAGTAGGAGTTGTTTGAGCCCTGATGTGCCTACTCATTCATGCTTGTTTGTCATGCCCGCTATTGCTTAGAGTTGTGTCGTCCGATTCATCGGGAATGAATCGAGGTGTGTGGACATGTCCCACCGTTGAGAGCTAAATGTGTGAACACGATTTGGTAAAGGTGAAGGTGAGAGGCCATGTAGGAGTACATGGTGGGTTGTCTCATTGCAGCCGCCCTCGTGAACTGAAGTTCGTGTTTGTGATCCATGAACAGCATTACCACGCATTGGAATGCTTAAGTGCCCTCTCGGCTTCTTAATCACCCTTGTTCTCTCCGCCCTGTGAGTTGCAACTAGTTTCGTGTTTGTAGGTAGTGTTAGTGGTCTACCAAGTGGCACCCGCATGTGGGCTTGGGACAGATTAGGCACCGTGGCACGGTGTACCAAGCGCACATCCACCCGCTGAGGTGGGCTTGGGAACCCCGCTCACATCGCTTGGGGTCGTGAGCTTACCCCGCCGATTCTCATGCGATGGAACCCGAATAGGCGATAAACTCTGACGAGACTTGAATGTTTAGGTAGGTCGTGGCCGACTTCGCTCGGCTTCCGCTTGAAGGTTGCCGAGGTACATGACGGGTGTGGCTATAAGTGGCGCAGAGCGTGTGAAGAAGTACACCGCAGGTTATCATTATCTATTCAATAGCCGGATTCCTCGGATATGGAAACTTGGACCCTTGTACGCTTCATAGACATGACGTAAAGTGGATACTCTAAAATACGCAAGATAAGCGTGAGTGCTATGGATGGCGCTTCGTGAGGAGACGGCAACGATCCATAGTGGTGTATTGATATGGTGAATATGTGACCTGCAGCGCCACCTCCAAAGAGTTACTTGCAATGTAGTTCAACGTTAGCCACCGAAAAGCTGGCTTGCTGCAGCTTAAACTCCACTACCCCTTTGTTGATAATGATGCATATGTAGTTAGTTCTCGATGTAAGTCTTGCAAGGTACATTTGTACTCACGCTTGCCTATTTTACGCTTTTTGCAGAGATTTCCATCTCACTAGTAGTTCCGCTGTGGACTTTACATTTAGCTTGTTACCTCAGCACGATCTTGTGGCCTCGCAGATCTAGTAGATAGTCGCCCTAAGCCTTTTTCATTTATAGATGTCTGCACCTGCACATGTTAAGCTTCCGCATGTGCCTTGATTGTATGTTTCAATGTCGGGTCATGAGACCCCGTTTGTAATATCTCGCTTCTTCGAGCCTAATGAATAATACTTGAGTCGTAGAGTCATGTTGTGATGCTTGTTGTATTTGCACATATCGAGCATATTGTGTGTATGTTATTGAAATGCTTGGTATGTGTGGATCTCGACTATCTAGTTGTTTATCTTTAGTAGCCTCTCTTACCGGGAAATGTCTCCTAGTGTTTCCAATTTGAGCCATGGTAACTTGCTACCGTTCCTAACACTTAGGCTGGCCGCATGTGTCCTTCTTCGCTCTCGGTTCCGTTCTTCGGGAAATGTCACGCGATGGATACCGAGTCCTCATAGCCCGCCATAGCCCCGGCTTCACCGAGTCCTCATAGCCAAAGCATAGCCTCGATTCACTGGGCCATTTAACCGACACGCTCGATGCCGGGTCATGGATGCCTCGTCCCTCGTAAGTTTGTGCCGCTTTGGGTTTACGACCAGCCATGTCAGCCGGCTCCTTATCATATTGATGCTAGCGACACTATCATATACGCAGCTAAAAGGCTAAACGGTCCCTGCAAAGGTAAGGCGACACCTGTGGGAATACCCATGCGTGAGGCCGCAAAGCGATATGAGGTGTTACATGCTAGATCGATGTGGCATTGAGTCGGGTTTTAAGGAATATCCGGATTAAGGAGAACATTGTTAGCGGAGATGCTAAATGTTTTCTACAAACGATCATGGTGTTGTATACTTTGAGAATCGCCTTAGTGGTTCCCAAGAATCAAAGCACATACGCAAGCATCCTTAAGGAGGCTCATGACTCTCCTCTCACCATTCATCCCGGTGGCACTAAAATGTATCGACCTACGCCAGAGGTTCCGTGGACTAGGATGAAGAGAGACATTGCTCAATTTGTTGCTAATCGCGACGCTCTGCCGTCAGCAGAAAAGCAGAGCATCAACGGCTCGGGCACCCCTTCATCCCTTAGCTATTCTCGAATGGAAATGGGATAAACCAAGGATGAAATCAACGCCAGTCAGACTCCGACTCAATGTCACATCGATCTAGCCTGTAACACATCATATCACTTTATGCCTCACGCACGCAGATCCCAACGGGTGCCACTACCTTGGCCCGGACCGCTTGCGCCTTTTGGCACACGATATGATAGTGTCGCTAGCATCCATATGATAAGGAGCCCTGCTGACATGACTAGTCGTGAAACCCAAAGTGGCATAGACTTACAGGACAGCATCCATGACTCCAAAGATCGAACGGTCGGTCATCGCAAGTAAGTTCCGGCTGTAGCATCTGGTTAGCAGGACTCGTAAACCGGCTGAAGCGGCTAATGAGACTCCGCACTCAATGCGCGACATTTCCGCAGAGATGCATACAGAACGAAGAAGGACACATGTTGCCAGCCTAAGTGTTCCCGAGCAGTAGCAAGCTACCAAGGCTCAAAGGAGACACTAGGAGACATTTCCGTAAGAGAGGCTACTAAAGATAAACGCACAGATAGTCGATCCCACACATACCAAGCATTTCAATCATACACACAATATGCTCGATATGTGCAAATACAACAAGGCATCACAACATGACTCTACGACACAAGTATTTTATTTAAAGGCTCAGAGAGCCATACATAGCATACACACAAGAACGGGTCACACCACCCACATACAAGTCATACAAGCATACAAGTCATAAGCCGAAGTGTTTTGTCTCGAGTACGCATAACTAGTAAAATAAAAGAGGCTTGGGTAAGCCTAGCTATACTACATGGTCCTTCACTTGCTCAGATCACCACCTGGCCTTAGTCTACTCATCGATGTCAACGCTCACGAAGAACCCGTTTCAAGGGTTTGTGGCATCTTCTCTAAAAATGTAAATTAAAGCAACATGAGTACAAAGGTACTCAACAAGACTTACATCGACCCTACATACATGCATATTATCAAGAAGGGTTTGTGGGTTATTGCAGCAAGCCGCCTTTGACTCATGGGTAAGCTATCCCACGAGACACCAACTTGAAATAGTTTTATGACTCGAGTCCACTACTCATCACTTCAATACACCACCGAGGATCCAACCCCGCCTTCCTACGGAGGAGCCATCCTCGCACTCACGCTTATCTTGAGGCTTTTAGTAGTATCCATTTACTTGTTCTATGAACCGTATAGGCAACCAAGTAGTCCTTTATCATGACGGCTATTCAATAGATGATGTTAACCCTTCAGGGTGTACTTTCATACATGTTTCACCACTTAGCGCCAGACACGACATGTGTGCTCGGCACTTCAAGCCTTAAAGCCGACGTGGTGTAGACCACGACCTACCTAGACACTCAAGTCTCTAGTCCAGTGTTTACGCCTATTTGGGTTCCATCTATGAGGAGTTCCGCCAAGTTTCACACAGCCCCAAACGATGTGAACAGGGTCTCTAGATACCAAACGGGCATCCCGCACAATCCGTACACGTGACTCACTGAGATCACAGCCCAATTCTCACTGGTCAAGCGCATTCACGGGCTCCAAGATGCTACAAACACCGTAAACTACTTATGCACTCGGACAGGGACTAGCGTGAATAAGAAGTCGAAGGGTCATATTTCAGGCCCAATGTATGGTAGTAGCTGATTCTAAATCACACATACAGATCTCAGCTTTAAGGACGGCCTCAATGAAACAACCCACCATGTACCCTACATGGCCTTTCATCGATACCTTTACCAAATCGTTTCAACACCTTACTCTTGCATCACTCGATCATTTCACTCTAGCCATCACCCCGATGAACTGAGACCGACACGCACTCTAAGCATAGCAGGCATAGCAAGGTAGGAACAACACAATCATATGGCTCAATCACCTCCTACACATGCTAGTGGGTTTCATCTAGTTACTGTGGCAATGACAGTCATGCAGAGGAAATGGGTTCAACTACCGCAGAGCAACAACGCAGCTTTGAATCGGTTGTCTTAATGCAAGAACGAGAGCAGGAGCAAGAACATGGATTTTATCGATATGATCAAATGATTGGTTGCTTGTTCGACGGTCGATGATGCATATGTAGTTAGTTACGATGTAAGTCTTCTTGGGTACATTTGTACTCACGTTTGCCTATTTTATGTTTTTGCGAGAGACTTGGTCTCGCTAGTAGTTCCACGTGGACTTGACGTTTAGCTTGTTACCTCAGCTACGATCTTGTGCCCTCGGCAGATCTGTAGATAGTCGGGCTTTTCAAGCCTTTTTCATTTGTAGATGTCGTACTCGGACATGATAGCTTCGCTTGTGCTTTGATTTGTATGCTCACAATGTTGGGTCATGAGACCCTGTTTGTAATATCTCGCTCCTCGGGCCTAATGAATAAATACTTGAGTCGTAGAGTCATGTTGTGATGCCATGTTGTATTTGCACATATCGAGCACATTGTGTGTATGTTATTGAAATGCTTGGTATGTGTGGGATCGACTATCTAGTTGTTTATCTTTAGTAGCCTCTCTTACGGAAATGTCTCCTAGTGTTTCCACCGAGCCATGGTAGCTTGCTCTCGCTCCGGAACACTTAGGCTGGCCGGCATGTGTCCTTCTTCGTTCACGTATCATCGCCGGGAAATGTCCGCGATGAATACCGAGTCTGTTAGCCCGCTCTGCCCGGTTCTCCGAGTCCTGCTAGCCCGTGCTACAGCCTGGATTTACTCGTGATGACCGACACGTTCGATCTTTGGGTCATGGATGCTGTCCTGTAAGTTTGTGCCACTTTGGGTTTACGACTAGCCATGTCAGCCCGGGCTCCTTATCATATGGATGCTAGCGACACTATCATATACGTGTGCCAAAAGGCGCAAACGGTCCCGGGCAAAGGTAAGGCGACACCCGTGGGAATACCGTGCGTGAGGCCGCAAAGTGATATGAGGTGTTACAGGCTAGATCGGTGTGACATTGAGTCGGGGTCCTGACTCGTAGATATACCCCCTTAAGTGGCAAAAAGTAATTCTTTTTGCCACTTAAGGGGGTATATCTCTAAATCAAATGTAATTCTTTTTGCCACTTAAGGGGGTATATCTCTAAATCAAATGCAACTAGCAACAAAGTTAAATGAAGTTGGTTTGAACCCTAAGTTCAAATCCAACTCCATATGTAAAATTCAAATGCCATTTATATGATTTGTCCTAAACAGCAGCCATAAGTTGTTCTAACATGCATGAAAATGGTACAGATGGATTCCTTGAATTTTTCTGATAATTTTTCATATATAATTTGTTTGATTTGGAGCTACGGTTAATTTTATATGAATTTTAGAAGTTTAGGCAATTTTACGGAATTTCCGAATAAAAATAAATCCAGAAATTAGTTATTGCGTCGACTGGCCTTTGTGTGTGCGTCGGCAAGTCAACAGGGTTGACCAGAGTCAAACCTATCGCGTGGGACCCGTGTGTCAGCTGCAGGGCGATTTAACAGAGCTTAATTAACCTAATTAACTAATTAGTTGGTTAATTAAACATTGGGACCCACATGTCAGTGAAACAGTGGCTAATTAAGTTAGAATAAGCTAAACTAATTAATAGGGGGCTGGCCCCACCTGTCATTGACGAGGGAGGTCAAACCCTCGTCGGTAGAGGCTATCGCCGCTGGCGGCTCGTCGCCGCTTCTGGCAGCGGAGGAGGGCTCGGGTTAGCTCCTCTGGCGACCAAAACGACGGCGGAGTGGCTCTACGTGGTGCTGGGACTCGCGCGCATCCAACACGACTAGCGGCAGCAGCCGGGGTGGACCGAGCTCGCTGAAGCGAGCTGCATGGCCGGCCGGAGTTCGGTGGGTGTGGGGTTGGCTCTAGGGGCACGTGGGAGAAGCTGGTCTTGCTACGGGCTCTGGAGCGTGTTGGCGCGGTGGTGTGCTCGGCTTGAGCTAACGGCTCCAGCCACGGTGGTGGCGAGGCACGGCGGCGGCGAAGCTTCGGCTCCGATGGAAAAGGCGGCTACGATGAGAAAAAGCATGCACGGGTTAGGGGAAAGCGGCGGAAGCTCACAGCGCACCCGATGGAATCGTCGGAGAGCTCGGGGACGGTCCAACGCGGGCAGAACGGCGACGAAGATCTCCGGTGCCGGAGGTTGAAGATGACGGCTTGTCACACCCTAGCTAGTTCATGCATTAGAGTGTTGCATCATGTCTATTTTTTTCAACAGAAACCTGAAATGGGATTGCCAGAACCCCCAGCCCCCTCTGAAACAAACCAGGGTTTACTAAAAATATTTTCGATGAACCTGAAATGCCCTTCTAAAATGTCCATCATTTTTTTCTTGGTTTAGAAGCCCTGCCAAAAGTGATGCACAATTTCCTAGGTCATCCTAAGGTCTTTGAATTAAATCATAACTATTTGAATTTGGGCATTTAAAATTTATAAAATATTTCAAATGTCCAAATATTCTCAAACTAAAATGTTTCATGTTGGTAATATTCCAACAATGGACCAGGAGCAGTTTGGTGGATTTTAGAATCTTCTAGGTATTTTAAATAATCCAACAAAGTTACAGAAAAATAGAAAAAAAAACAGAAAGAACTTACAGCGCCCGGCCCACTAGCCAGCCCACACAGCCGGCCCAGCCCAGCGCGCGCCAATGAGCTGCTTGTCGACCAGGCGGCGGCAGTGCTCGACAGCGAAGCACCGCATGGGTGCCACGCACCTTCTCGCCGTCTCGCCACCTCCCTCGTCTTGCCACGGCGAGATCGCTCCCTCGCTCTCTCCCGCACCCCGGACACCCTCTCTCCTCTCGATTCGTCTCCCTCGCTCCCAGCCATGGCGAGCGCCACCGTCGCCCGCACCGCAGCCGTAGCCGCGCTCTCCGTCGACCCACGCCCGCGCCACGTGTCGGGACGCTCCGCCGCCCTCGACTCCTTCGAGCTAGCCGAGCCCCGAGCGCTCGCGTGCCCCGAAGACGCCGCACCAGCCTCGCGCGAGTCCGCCGCCGCCGGAGATCCCCTTCAACGCCGTCGCCGCCTCAGCTCGTCCTCGACCCCGCTGGTGGCCTCTACGTGAGCTCTGTGAGCTCAGCTACCTTCCCTACCCTCTCTCTCCCGCTCCCGCGCACCACAGCGAGCGCACGAGGATCACCCGCACGCGCCGTCGCGGACCTCGTCGCCGACGTGCTCCCGGCCATCCTCCGGCCACCCCACCGTGTCCATCGCGTTCACCGCGACGCGTTGGAGCTAACTGAGCACTCCCCGCACCTCACCGCACACCCCAGCACGAGTTCGTTTTCAGCGAGCTCGGTGGCGCCAAAGTCGCCGCCGGCGCCAACTCCGGCCACCCCGAGCCCAACCACCACCACCAATAGACGCGGCTCACCCTCAGCAACCCGTAGATGCCTTCCGCCGCCCTTTTGGTCGCCGGAATGGCAAAAACCACTTTCGCCGCCGCGTCGGGCTCGCCGGCGGCTAAACGCCGGTGGGTTTGACCCTGGCTTTGACCACGGGTGGGCCCAGTTTGACCCCCCTGGGTCTATGACATGTGGGCCCCTTCTGCTAACTAAATCAAATTAGTTAAAAACTTAAATTAATTAGTTTAACTACCCACTGACATGCGGGACCCACTGGCCAGTTTGACCTGACCAGCCCGTTGACCACTGACGTCATCATGACCTAGTGCTGACGCAATAACTTAATTACTGGAATTATTTTTACACAGGAAATTCCAGAAAATGTTTCAAACTTCAAAAATTCATAGAAAATAATCTGTAACTCCAAATGAAACAAATTATATATGAAAAATGATCAGAAAAATCCAATCTATCCATCTGTACTGGTTTCATGCATGTTTACAGAAGCTAACCCACTGTTTATCTCAGAACAAGATATAACACTTTAAATGATCATATATGAGTTTGGAAATTGCATCTTTGGTTCAAAATGCTCCAAACCCATCTGATCTTAGTTGCATTAGCCCAAAGCACTCATTTTGCCATGTCTCATTGCATGCATCATATTGTTGCATCTTGTTTGGTAATGTTGTGTATCGGTGTTCTCTGCGGCGAGTTACGCTTACGAGAATCTTAGTGATAACCCCGACGAAGAGCAATACCCGTGCACCGACCCGTCGAACAAGCAACCAACCATTTGATCATATCGATAAAATCCCATGTTCTTGCTCCTGCTCTCGTTCTTTGCATTAAGACAACGCGATTCAAACTGCTTGTGTCTGCGGTAGTTGAACCCATTTCCTCTGCATGACTGTCATTGCCACGATAACTAGATGAAACCCACTAGCATGTGTAGGAGTTGATTGAGCCATATGATTGTGTTGTTCCTACCTTGCTATGCCTGCTATGCTTAGAGTCGTGTCAGTCTGGTTCATCGGGGTGATGGCTAGAGTGAAATGATCGAGTCGATGCGAGTAAGGTGTTGAACACGATTTGGTAAAGGTATCGATGAAAGGCCATGTAGGAGTACATGGTGGGTTGTTTCATTGAGGCCGTCCTTAAGCCTTGAGATCTGTATGTGTGATTTAAGAATCAGCTACTACCATACATTGGGCCTGAAATATGACCCGCTCGACTTCTTATTCACGCTAGTCCCTGTCCGAGTCGCAAGTAGTTTACGGTGTTTGTAGCATCTTTGGAGGCCGTGGACAGCGCTGACCGTAGGGGTGGGCTGTGATCACGGTAGGTGCGTGTACGGTGTACGGATGCCCGTTTGGTATCTCGGGAACCTGTTCACATCGTTTGGGGCTGTGAGCGAAACTTCGGCCGGAACTCCTCATAGATGGAACCCAAATAGGCGGCAAACCTGGACTAGAGACTTGAGTGTCTAGGTAGGTCGTGGTCTACACCCACGTCGGCTTTAAGCTTGAAGTCTGCCGAGCACATGTCGTGTGCTGACGCTAAGTGGTGGAAACATGTATGAAGAAGTACACCCTGCAGGTTAACATCATCTATTGAATAGCGCGTCCATGATAAGGACTACTTGGTTGCCTATACAGTTCATAGACAAGTAAATGGATACTACTAAAAGCCTCAAGATAAGCGTGAGTGCCGAGGATGGCTCCTCTGTACGAAGACGGGGTTGGATCCTCGGTGGTGTATTGAAGTGATGAGTAGTGGACTCGAGTGCGCAAAACTATTTCAAGTCGGTGTCTCGTAGGATAGCTTAGCCATGAGTCAAAGCTGGCTTGCTGCAATAACCCCACAAACCCTTCTTGATAATATGCATGTATGTAGGGTCTGATGTAAGTCTTGTTGAGTACCTTTGTACTCATGTTGCTTTAATTTACATTTTTCAGAAGATGCCACAAACCCTTCCGACGGGTTCTTCGTAGACGTTGACATCGATGAGTAGACTAAGGCCGGTGGTGATCTGAGCAAGTGAAGGACCATGTAGTATAGCTAGGCTTACCCAAGCCTCTTTTATTTTACTAGTTGTCTGTACTCAGACAAAACACTTCCGCTGTGACTTGTATGCTTGTATGACTTGTATGTGGGTCGTGTGACCCGTACTTGTGTGTATGCTATGTATGGCTCTCCGAGCCTTTAAATAAAGTACTTGTGTCGTAGAGTCATGTTGTGATGCCTTGTTGTATTTGCACATATCGAGCATATTGTGTGTATGATTGAAATGCTTGGTATGTGTGGGATCTGACTATCTGGTCGTTTATCAAGGTAAGGCGACACCCGTGGGAATACCGTGCGTGAGGCCGCAAAGTGATATGAGGTGTTACATGCTAGATCGATGTGGCATTGAGTCGGGGTCCTGACAGGTTTGGTATCAGAGCTTGATTGCTGTGGGATTACCAAGCCATCTTGGTGAAGTTGAGTCTAGAAATGCTTTAGTTATATGTAGGGGAATTGATTGTGGGATGGAACGTAAGGCTCTTTTTACTCCTTATACCTCATGGCCTTCTGATCTGAGTCATCCCCTTCTCTTCTACGGGGTTAAGAACTAGGCTTTCTCTTCTTCCTATTAGGATCACGTGTTACTAAACCATAGACTTATAGAATTGTTAGTTTCAAATCTTAGCTCAGTTTTACTACATCCGTATGTTCATAACTGTTGATCTCGAAACCTTGATATTGTGCTTCTGAGAGGCTATGCCACCATTTTTGTAGCATGTCTCCAATCTTTTGAGCATTTACAGCCGTTATGCTGTCCGAGTCATCCCAGGTTTCTAAACAATCTGATGCACTTGCAAATCCTTCCCTTCTGGTTTTGATGTTCCTTTGGGCCAGGTTAATCACACCAATTGTTGAGTTGAAGTATTCTATTACCTCGACATATATGTTGGAGTTATTATTATGACCCTAGGTGTCTTAGGGGGATCATCTAGCAGTTTAGCCATGCTTTGTGTCCCAGTGTGATGATTCTGGCCTTTATTCCCGAAAGCATCCCGTGATGCAATTTAGTTAGTAGGTATTCTACTCGTGGGTTTTGAACCCGATATTCACCCTACTTACTTCATGTTGATAGTGTTTGCTCGTTCCTTTAGGATATTAGTAACCTTTGCATTAGTCCTCGAGGTCCGTGGTATTTCCTCCTTCCAAATACTATGAACCATTCTTGGCAGGAGTTCCTTTGAACCAAAAGATCACAACCAGAGTGTTCTTGACGAGTTCTCCATTCTATATTGTGACTCTGCCAGTTCTGACCTTCTGCATGGGTTATCCGGAAGAAATGTTGAGCATTGCTCGACATACTAATCTATGCATCCACAACTCAGAAAGTTATATGTTCTCTTGGGTTGTCCCTCTTTAGTTGTATTCTGACCCTCGTCTATGAGTTGATAGTCAAGAGTATGCGTGCATTTGTTCATCAATGCCTGTCACTCTTGTGGTCCGTCAAGCCATTCTATTCTGGAATGACCAGGAGAAACAAACTCCAGAACCTCATCCATATCCAGGATTGGGTCAAAGTAGGTGTACTCCGCAGATCAAAATGCTAATCCAGCTTTTGCTCTGTTCTACCCTGGAGTATTACCATCTTTATATCAAGAATGTCATGAGATTTGCACCGGCTCTTGTGAATTCTTGACGTAGTGATACTTCTCGCCATCATTATTCATCCCTCAGTTCCGTGTTGTCGCAACCGGAATGCCGACAGGTGAATCATGAGGTGTGAACTCAATACTCCCAGCAACTGTGTTGTTGGGTAGCTAATGGACAACAATTTCATTCTTAGCGTGTTGGTTATTGAATCATCATCCTAAGATTGATCGTGCTACCTAGTCCATATTTCCTGGTGCACTCTTGATCAATGAGTTAGGATTATCCAATTCCTTGCTTATTTCACCATATCATCTTGCCACGAAAAGCAAGATTGTTCTCGAGCTTAGTGACATATCGGTGGTTCGTGATTTTCCGTATATCTTCTCGGAAGTATTACCAGTTGTCACCGACCGCTATGTTGAGTTAAATGATCAAGTTGGTTTCTTGTAACCACCCTCTTCTCCAAGAAACTGTCTTTGGATACCCCGAGCTAGTTGGTTAAGCTAAACAACAACTTGGAGAGTTGGAAGATGAAGGCTTGTCCGACTCGGTTCATTCAAAGGGATATCTTTGTTTTGTGTGTGTGTGTGTTGAAGAAAGATGATGTCTTCATTGATTGATCCTCGTGATCAATTGTTGGATTATTGTCTTATCCCAAACCTTTGATTTGAGTATGGGCTATCATCAAATCAAATCGAACTAACGATGTTAAGTAATGTTGTCTTACTCGTTGTTGATTCCTCGAGCATACACCATTATATCTTTTGGGTCTGACCAATACTAACACCTTGTTTACATGATTATGGAATTCCATCTCCATGGGAATCTCGATGACTTGGTGTTGTGCTCATCAGTAGCATTTTATCCTCTCCATGATTCATATTGAACATCTAAGTTAGTAATGGAAACTTGTGTAAGTATTTTCTTCATGACCTGTTAAGTGAAGTATATGTTTGGATGAAAGAAGTGACTTCCTTTGATTCACGTGCATTTGATGTAAGTTGCTTGCCGTGAATTCGAGGAAGCATGTTTTTACCTCCTCTGGAACCATCCCAAGTCGGTCATGCGTGCGAAGTATTACGTGGTTTGATAGACTGATCATCTTCATTCCATATGTGTATCCCTAGCACACCAAGCCACTAACTGATTTGTTCAAGGAGAAGAAGTTCCTTCTTAAGAGCTAGACTTACGCAAGGACTTGATATCCTAGATGATGGTTCCCACCGAACTTCGGTAGTATTTTATTATAAGACTACTACGTGGTCATGCTTATGCAGGGACAGCGTGTTCCGCAGTTTTAGTAGAGAACCAGCTCATGTTTTGGAGCTTGCTATTGTGGTTCATTTCTTGAGAATCTCGCATAGCGTCGTCTCGTCGATTTGTGTTGCAAATTTCATTTTCTTTCTAGACTTCGATGAGTGCGGATTGATCGACACCAACCAGATCTGAATCTCGAGGCAGATATGATGGTTGGAGCTATTCCAAGATCTATGATGTAGGTCCCGACAAGGTTGATGTTGGCCGACACACCTAGTCGGAAGATCTATTATTGTAGTATCTTGATTGAGGAAGTTGGCCACCTCCCCATAAGGATCTCGTAGAATTTATTCTAGTAGATGTTCCTTATGTATTCTTGAGCTCCCGAAGTCCGGCCTGTTACTTGATGTTCTAGATACTAAACCATTTCAATGAATGGGATATGCTAGCACATCAAGGAGAACATTAGAAGCGGAGTGCTAAATGTCTCTCGGTCGATCATCCAGATTTTGTCTCCTTGGTCTCGCTAAGGTGAAATCTGAGAAAGTGTTATCCTCCTTTGCATCTGCATTGTCCATCGCTATTCATCATGGTAGTATGTTGTGTTGTCAGCACCCTTGACATGGATGTTGGTAAAACCTTGATGACTATGGAAATGCTCAAGTTCTTGAGAGCACACACAAGCACTACGTATTATCACCGGCACTAACTGGGATTGTTCTCAGTTTCCTCGGTTATGCTATAACCATTTCAATAGTGGAATCACTTTCTGCTGTTGAGCTTCTCCCCAGTTACTAAAATCACCCTTTGTGTTGTTTTCAACAAGGTAATCCACATCATCCATTCTGGTCCGAGAATGTCATTCTCTCGGACCCCTTCAACTGATCGACTATGAATTGCCTTAGGCTGGTATAAAGAGTTTCAATGATCTCTAAATCAAATGTAATTCTTTTTTCCACTTAAGGGGGTATATCTACGAGTCACCATCCTTAAGGTGTCTCGATATGGTATCATGGCAACTCAACTCCTCGCCACGTTGACAACCGTTCACCACCCTGTTAAGCGTGGATTTGATGTCTACCTGGTAAACCTCCGTCATCTATTCCACCCCATCCCTCTAGATGTGTGTTTTGTGTCTCAGCTCGAGTGGTGTTGCTATGCCTCATCCCGCGAGTTGATCCTAAGTTATTCGATCTTCGAGAAGATCGATCCTTCTAGAGTTTCACTGTTCTCTTCTTGTCATGTTAGTTGGAGTTCTCGGGGCAAGACATCAAGACAATGATGATGATCGGGTCAACGTTCTTTGAAGTGCCACCTGGATTGTGAAGATTATGTTAGTTTGCGATCCCCTTTCTCTTACCCTACGCTTGAATCTCGGGACGAGATTCTTGTTTAGTAGGGGTGAGCTGTCACATCCTAACCACGGTAATGCTCTAGGCTAGCTTCGTGTGTGCATCATGTCTATATTCTGAAAGTTGAAATGAGGAAATTGAAAGCCTCGGAAATCATTTTAAAAAAAAAGAAGAGGGGCAAGAAACCCTAAAATTGCAATCAGTAAATCCAAAATGCCCTAGAAATAGCTCTGACAATTTTGGCAAGAGTTATAAATCAAACCAAAATTGTGGAACATTTCTAAGGAATTATTTGGGCTCTGATTTTAAATCAATATTTTATTTGAATTTGGAGTTATATTCATAATATATAATGAATATATTTTCAAATGCCCTGAGATATTTTATGTATATGTGGAGAAGTCCATTAAGTGACTTAAAAATATCCAGGGAGTTAAACCTTATTTTCAAATTCTGTTTGAATTTGAATCCGATTAACAATTAAATAAAACAAAACAGAAGAAAAATAAAAAGAGCAAAGACCTACACAAAACACAGACCTACAGGTGGCTCAGCTCTGCTGCTGCCCAACACTGCTGGCCCAGCCCACTTATCTCCTCGCTCGTCGTCTTCCTCTGCCCGAGGGCGAGGCGAAGACTGCCTTGCTGCTGGGAGGCCGCCACCTCCTGCTTCGCGCTGGAGGCTCATCCTCCTCCGTGTCCCCGCGCCTGGAGACGCCCTCGACCCCCTCTGTCCTTCCCCCTCTCCCCTGACCATTTTCCTCTCTCCCTCCTCGTTCTTCGCACGAACAGAGAGCACCACCGCCTTTGCTGCCGCTGCCGCCGCTTCTTGCTGCCCTTGCCACCGCCTCCCCCTCGCTTCCCTAACCAGCCCACGAGCTCCGCCTAGTACCCGAGCACCTCTCCGCCGATCCACGCAAGGCCGGAGGACCCCAAGACGACGCCGCGACTTTTCTTCCCCGTCCACGGCCACCGGATGCCGCCGCCCGATTCGCCGTCTCCGCCGTCTCCCCGAGCACGCCGACCCGCTCTTCGACCTCATCGTGAGCCTCTGCGCCGAATCTCTCTCTCCCCGCGCTCTTTTGCTCTCTGTAGATCATGGTTCCACCGGAGCCGAGAGCCGGCCGCCGCCGTTCTCGACGCTGTCGTAGCCAGAGCTAGCAAAGCTCGTGCCCGAGCTTGGCTACGTGCTCAGGAGCTCCGCAGCAAGCTAACGCCACCACCAGCTCGTCCTCTCGTGCACCATAGCGCTACGCCGCTCGAACCCGTAGCTCCGGCCGCCGCCGTTTTGGCCGCCGCCGTCGACCCCGGCCTCCCTGTGCCCAGCTGCGTGCGCCCCTAGACGCGCGGGAGCACGGGCTCCCTCCGGGTGCCCTCAGGGTGCCCAGCCACAGCCTGTAGTGCCGCCCCGACCAACTCCGTGAGTTCCCTTGCTTCTTGTGGTCGCCGGCGTCACCTGCTGACGTGGCGCCGGTTAATTAGTGCTAATAACCCCGCTAAACACCCTCAGAGCCACAGCCATGTGGGCCCCTGCGCTTAATTAGGTTAATATAATTTTTCTGTTATTTTAGTGTTAATGCCGTGGACCCCAAGTGTCAGCTTTGACTCCGGCCCAGTCATCGTTGACCGGTCCCACCTGTCATTCACTCAATCCAGACCTGAGTCACCGACCAGTGGGCCCCACTGGTCAGGTTTGACCTGAACCCGCCCTGTTGACCTGATGACGTCAGAGTGAGGTCATGCTGACGCAATAATTCCTTTCTGGAATTTAAATAAATCTGAAATGATTTATTATTCCAGAAAATAGCTAAAACTTCTAAAATTCATAGAAATTCAACCGTAACTCCAAATGAAATAAATTATATATGAAAAATTATCAGAAAAATTCAAGGAATCCATCTGTACCATTTTCATGCATGTTTGAACAATGTTTGTCCTCTGTTTTGGACAAAACAAATAAAGGGCATTTAAATAATCATATATGGAGTTGGAATTTGAATCATGTATTCAAACCAACTTCATTTAAATCATAGCTAGGTGCATTAGCTCAAATCACAGCATATTGCCATGTCATGATCATGCATCATATTGTAGCATTGCATTGATTGTGTTCTTTCTCAGTTGCCGGTGTTTGTTCCCTCTCGATAGACGTGGTTCGACGATGAGTTCGATGACACCGATGAAGAACTATATTATCTTCAGAAGTGCCAGGCAAGCAAAACCCCCTTGTTCATTCCGATACAATCCCACTCTCTCGCTCTGCTCTCTTTTCTGCATTAGGACAACAACGACATATCATTTACTTGCTGCGGTAGTGAACCCCTTTATCCTCTGCATGACTGTCATTGCCATGATAAATAGATGAAACCCACTAGCATGAGTAGGAGTTGTTTGAGCCCTGATGTGCCTACTCATTCATGCTTGTTTGTCATGCCTGCTATTGCTTAGAGTTGTGTCAGTCGATTCATCGGGAATGAATCGGAGGTGTGTGGACATGTCCTCTTGTTGAGAGCTAAATGTGTGAACACGATTTGGTAAAGGTAGCGGTGAGAGGCCATGTAGGAGTACATGGTGGGTTGTCTCATTGCAGCCGTCCTCGAGAACTGAGTTACGTGTTTGTGATCCATGAACAGTTACTACCACGCATTGGAATGCTTAAGTGCCCCTCTCGGCTTCTTAATCACCCTTGTTCTCTGTCCAGGAGTTGCAACTAGTTTCTGGTGTTTGTAGGTAGTGTTAGTGGTCTACCAAGTGGCACCCGGTACAGGTGGGCTTGGGACAGACTAGGCACCGTGGCACGGTGTACCAAGCGTACATCCACCCGTTGAGGTGGGCTTGGGAACCCTGCTCACATCGTTTGGGGCCGTGAGCGACACCCCGGCCGTATCTCCTTGCGGATGGAACCCGAATAGGCGATAAACCTGGACGAGAGACTTGAATGTTTAGGTAGGCCGTGGCCGACTCCCTCGCTGGCTTCCGCTTGAAGGTTGCCGAGGTACATGCGTGTCTGAGGCTATAAGTGGCGAGGCGCGTGTGAAGAAGTACACCCTGCGGGGTTATCATTATCTATTGAATAGCGGATTCCTCGGATATGGAAACTTGGACCCTTATGCAGTTCATAGACAAGCGAAAGTGGATACTCTAAAATCGCAAGATAAGCGTGAGTGCTATGGATGGCGTTCTCGTGGGGAGGCGGCAGCGGATCCATAGTGGTGTATTGATATGGTGAATATGTGGACTCGTGTGCGCCACCTCCAAAGAGTTACTTGCAGTCGTAGTTCAGGTTAGCCACCGAGTCAAAGCTGGCTTGCTGCAGTTAAACTCCACTACCCCTTTGTTGATAATGATGCATATGTAGTTAGTTCTGATGTAAGTCTTGCTGGGTACATTTGTACTCACGTTTGCCTATTTTACGTTTTTGCAGAGATTTCCATCTCACTAGTAGTTCCGCGTGGACTTCGACATTTAGCTTGTTACCTCAGCTACGATCTTGTGCCCTCGGCAGGATCTAGTAGATAGTCAGGCTCCTAAGCCTTTTTCATTTATAGATGTCTGTACCCAGACATGTTAAGCTTCCGCATGTGCCTTGATTGTATGCTCTGAATGTCGGGTCATGAGACCCCTGTTTGTAATATCTCGCTCTTCGGAGCCTAATGAATAATACTTGAGTCGTAGAGTCATGTTGTGATGCCTTGTTGTATTTGCACATATCGAGCATATTGTGTGTATGTTATTGAAATGCTTGGTATGTGTGGGATCTGACTATCTAGTTGTTTATCTTTAGTAGCCTCTCTTACCGGGAAATGTCTCCTAGTGTTTCCACGAGCCATGGTAACTTGCTCTTTGCTCAGGAACACTTAGGCTGGCGGCATGTGTCCTTCTTCGTTCTGTATACATCCCTTGAAATGTCACGCGATGGATACTGAGTCTGTTAGCCGCTACAGCCCGGTTCACGAGTCTGTTAGCCCAAAGCTACAGCCTGGATTCACTCGTGATGACCGACACGTTCGATCTTTGGGTCATGGATGCTGTCCTGTAAGTTTGTGCCGCTTTGGGTTTCGACTAGCCATGTCAGCCGGGCTCCTTATCATATTGATGCTAGCGACACTATCATATACGTGTGCCAAAAGGCGCAAACGGTCCCGGGCAAAGGTAAGGCGACACCTGTGGGAATACCGTGCGTGAGGCCGCAAAGTGATATGAGGTGTTACATGCTAGATCGATGTGGCATTGAGTCGGGGTTTTAAGGGAATATCCCGGATTAAGGAGAACATTGTTAGCGGAGATGCTAAATGTTTCTCTACAAACGATCATGGTGTTGTATACTTTGAGAATCGTCTAGTGGTTCCCAAGAATCAGCACATACGGCAGCTGATCCTTAAGGAGGCTCATGACTCTCCTCTCACCATTCATCCGGTGGCACTAAAATGTATCGGGACCTCGCCGGAGGTTACGGTGGACTAGGATGAAGAGAGACATTGCTCAATTTGTTGCTAATCTGCGGCGTGCGTCGTCGCGTAAAAGCGAGCATCAGCGGCCTCTTTGGCACCCTTCATCCCTTAGCTATTCCTGAATGGAAATGGGATAAAACCAGTGATGAAATCAACGCTGTCAGGACCCCGACTCAATGTCACATCGATCTAGCCTGTAACACATCATATCACTTTGCGGCCTCACGCACGGTATCCCAACGGGTGCCACCTTACCTTGGCAGGGACCGTTTGCCTTTTGGCACACGTATATGATAGTGTCGCTAGCATCCATATGATAAGGAGCCGGGCTGACATGACTAGTCGTAAACCCAAAGTGGCACAGACTTACGAGGACAGCATCCATGACCCGACATCGAGCGTGTCGGTCATCGACAAGTAAGTTCGGGCTGTAGCACTGGCTAGCAGGACTCCGATAAACCGGGCTGTGGCGGGCTAACGGGACTCCGGTACTCAATGCGCGACATTTCCCGTGAGGGAGACAGACCGAGAACGAAGAAGGACACATGCGGCCAGCCTAAGTGTTAGGAGCAGTAGCAAGCTACCAAGGCTCGGTGGAGACACTAGGAGACATTTCCCGTGAGAGAGGCTACTAAAGATAAGCGACCGGATAGTCGGATCCCACACATACCAAGCATTTCAATCATACACACAATATGCTCGATATGTGCAAATACAACAAGGCATCACAACATGACTCTCGACACAAGTACTTTATTTAAAGGCTCGAGAGAGCCATACATAACATACACACAGAGCGGGTCACACGACCCACATACAAGTCATACAAGCATACAAGTCACAGTGAAGTGTTTTATGCGAGTACAGACAACTAGTAAAATAAAAGAGGCTTGGGTAAGCCTAGCTATACTACATGGTCCTTCACTTGCTCGGGATCACCACGGGCCTTAGTCTACTCATCGATGTCAGCGTCTCACGAAGAACCCGTCGGAAGGGTTTGTGGCATCTTCGAAAAATGTAAATTAAAGCAACATGAGTACAAAGGTACTCAACAAGACTTACATCGAGACCCTACATACATGCATATTATCAAGAAGGGTTTGTGGGGTTATTGCACAAGCCAGCTTTGACTCATGGGTAAGCTATCCTCGAGACACCAACTTGAAATAGTTTTGCTTTTCAGAGTCCACTACTCATCACTTCAATACACCACCGAGGATCCAACCCGTCTTCCTACGGAGGAGCCATCCTCGGCACTCACGCTTATCTTGAGGCTTTTAGTAGTATCCATTTACTTGTCTATGAACTGTATAGGCAACCAAGTAGTCCTTTACATGACGCGCTATTCGAATAGATGATGTTAACCCTTGAGGGTGTACTTCTTCATACATGTTTCCACCACTTAGCGTCGCACCGACATGTGCTCGGCAGACTTCAAGCGAAAAGCCGGCGTGGGTGTAGACCACGACCTACCTGAACACTCAAGTCTCTAGTCAGGTTTGCCGCCTATTTGGGTTCCATCTATGAGGAGTTCCGGCCGAAGTTTCGCTCACAGCCCCAAACGATGTGAACAGGGTTCCCGAGATACCAAACGGGCATCCGGTACACCGTGCCACGTACCTACCGCATCACAGCCCACCCCTACGGTCAGCGTTGTCCACGGCCTCCAGTATGCTACAAACACCAGAAACTACTTGCGACTCCTGGACAGGGGACTAGCGTGAATAAGAAGTCGAGCGGGGTCATATTTCAGGGCCCAATGTATGGTAGTAGCTGATTCTTAAATCACACATACAGATCTCGATTAAGGGCGGCCTCAATGAAACAACCCACCATGTACTCCTACATGGCCTTTCATCGATACCTTTACCGTCGTGTTCAACACCTTACTCTCGTCTCGACTCGATCATTTCCTCTAGCCATCACCCGATGAACCGGACTGACACGACTCTAAGCATAGCAGGCATAGCAAGGTAGGAACAACACAATCATATGGCTCAATCACCTCCTACACATGCTAGTGGGTTTCATCTGAATTCTTGTGGCAATGACAGGTCATCTCGGAGGAAATGGGTTCAACTACCGCAGCACACACAGCAGTTTGAATCGCGTTGTCTTAATGCGATGGCGAGAGCGGGAGCAAGAACATGGGATTTTATCGATATGATCAAATGATTGGTTGCTTGCTGACGGGTCGGTGCTGCAGGTATTGCTCTTCGTCGGGGTTATCACGGTACTCCTCGAGGCGAGAACACGCATGAGAGAACACCGATACACACATTACCAAGCAAGATGCAACAATATGATGCATGCAACGAGACATGGCAAAATGAGTGCATTGGGCTAATGCAACTAAGATCGAGATGGGTTTGGAGCATTTTGAACTAAAGATGCAATTTCCAAACTCATGTATGATCATTTAAAGTGTTATATCTTGTTCTGTGTAAAACAGCAGGTTAGCTTGCTTAAACATGCATGAAACCAGTACAGATGGATAGGTTGGATTTTTCTGATCATTTTTCATATATAATTTGTTTCATTTGGAGTTCTGATTATTTTCTATGAATTTTTGAAGTTTGAAACATTTTACAAGGAAAGGGCATTGGGCCAAACCCAATGAAAAGCAAAATAATTTTACGCAAAGACAGGGGGGGCCACAAAACATTCCCCAAAATTTCCAAACTTTGCCCCCAGCAAGGGGAAAGATTTAAAGTTTAAACCATCTGTTCCGGCCGGGGAAAGTTACCCCCCAAAAGGAAAAAGTTTAGGGAAACCCCCCCACATTAACCCCTAAAAAGGGTTAGGGGGCCAGGGAAAAAAAAAAGCCCGCAAACCCCGGGTTGGGTTACCAAAAGATTAAAAAGAAATAAAACTCCCAAAATGAGAAACCCATTGCCAAAGTGTCCCTTTGCGGGGTTTTAAGTTAAGGGGTTAAACCTTTGGGGTTTGGGGGTTTCGTTGGGGGTTTGAAAATTTTTTTTTTATTTGGGTTTTTTTTGTTTTAAACCAAAATTGTGGTTTTTAAAAAACTTTCCTAATTAAATTTTTTAAAATTTCGATTTAAACCCAAATCAAATATTAGATTTAATTTAACATTTTAAAAAGTCAATTTTTTAGGCCAAATTTTTAAATGTGAACATTTTTGGCCTTTGGATTCCAAAATTATTTTTAGGCCTTTTGAATTCCAAATTTTATTTTTAAACCCCTTTAAATTTTTGAAAAGTTAAACATATCAAACATGAAGGTACCCACGTTTACCAGGGGATGAAACCAACACTAACTTAAATGATGAAATTTTTGAAAGCCATTTGGATTCACTAAAAAAATCATATGTACTTTGCATTTGGGCATTTAAATGCTAGTAAATATGTTAAATGCTCAAATTTTAATTTGTGTGCTACAGGAATAATCCAAGAGCCCACAATTATTTAGTTTTGGAACTTTTAGTATTTTTAATAAAGCCCCAAATTGTAGAATAATAGAAAACGGGTAAAATAGAAAACAGAGAGAGGAGGAAACCATTGCCACTTACTCCCGGGCGAGCCCACTGCAGCCCCGGGCCGCTCCAAAGATCGGCCCCCGGGCCACCACCCCCTCCGCCAGTGTAGAGGAGCGCACCCAAGACGCGAAGCCCTGCCACGCAGTCCCCGGGCCGCCTGGACAGCGGGCGACGCCGGACCCGGACCGCTCACCCCGCCGACACCCCATTCTCCCGCCTTCCTCGTTCCCGGCCCAACGCCCGCTGGGGCCGCCCCACCACCCCTCCGGACCGCCGCCATGGCCTGGCTCCCCCGCGGCGGCCCCCGGACGCCTGGGACCGCATCGCCCATTTCAAGCACCGAGATTCCCCGCTGCTTGCCGGACCGCCCCCGGCCCCGACGATTCCATCGGGGGCCAAGCTTCCCTGCCGCTTCCCCAACCCCGGGCTTTTTATCGAGCTTTTCCATCGGAGCCGCCGCCGCGTCCCTCCCACCGGGCGGAGCGCCAGTCAAGCCGGCACACCACGGGCCAACACGCCTGGAGCCCGTGCCAGCCCCTCCCCACGGCCCCAGCGCCAACCCCAACCCACCCAATCGGCCGCCGCGAGCCGCTTCAAAGCTCCCACCCCGCCGCCCTGTCGTGTTGGGATGCGCAGTCCCGACCACGAGCCACCCCCGCCGTTTGGTCGCCAGGAGCTAACCTGAGCCTCCGCCGGCCGGTGAAAGGGCACGAGCCGCCAAATTAGCTTTGATGAGAGGGCTCACCCCCGGTAATGACGTGGGGCCAGCCCCCATTAATTAGTTTAGTTTATTCTAACTTAATTAGCCACGTTACCGACATGTGGGTCCCAATGTTTAATTAACCAACCAATTAGTTAATTAGGTTAATTGCCTAAATCGCCCGAATTTACACACGGGTCCCAGGTATTTGACTCTGGTCAACCCTGTTGACTTGCCGACCCCACAAAGGCCAGCGAGCAATAACTAATTTCGATTTATTTTTATTCGTGAAATTTAAAATTTAAACTTCAAAATTCATATAAAATTAACCGTAGTCCAAATCAAACAAATTATATATGAAAATTATCAGAAAATTCAAGGAATCCATCTGTACCATTTTCATGCATGTTAGAACAACTTATCGCTGTTTAGACAAATCATATAAATGGCATTTAATTTATATGGAGTTGGATTTGAATTTAGGGTTCAAACCAACTTCATTTAACTTTGTTGCTAGTTGCATTAGCTCAAACCAAGCATATTGCCATGTCATGATCATGCATCATATTTGCATTTGCATTGATTGTGTTTTTTCTCGTTTTGAATTCTCCAAAGTTGCTAAACCTCTAACCGAACTCCTCAAGAAAGATAAAAGTTCGAGGACTCCACAATGTGAGCACAGCTCGTGAACCGAAAAGACGTTAACTTCGCCTCGATCGGTACCACCAGATTTCTAAGGACTTTGTTATCTATTGCGACGCCATGACAAGGACTAGGCTGTATTCTCATGCAAGATCGACACGAATTGCTTATGCTTCACGGCAATTACACCCACATGAGGAAAACTATCCTACTATGATCTAGAGCTTGCAACAGTCCATGCACTCAAAACCTGGCGATGATTACCTTCTTGGTAATCGCTATAAATCTACACCGATCACCAAAGTCTGAAGTACATATTCACCAACCAGATTTGAATCTCGTGCAAAGACGGGTTGAGTTGATCTCAGATTTCGATTTAGGGATAACTTATACCCCAGAAAAGCCAACCATGGCTGATGCGCTTAAGTCAGAATCTTATTGCAACAACTAATGTTGCAACAAAATCAACCACTTCTCCACGAGGAATTTCGAAGCTTAACCTTCACATTGTTCCTCGAGGGTTCCTTTCCACCTTGGTGGCGTAAACCTACTTATGGATCAAGTCATCGCTGCCCAAAAACGAGATAAGGGAATATCCCGGATTAAGGAGAACATTGTTAAGGAGATGCTAAATGTTTCTACAAACGATCATGGTGTTGTATACTTTGAGAATCGCCTAGTGGTTCCCAAGAATCAGCACATACGGCAGCTGATCCTTAAGGAGGCTCATGACTCTCCTCTCACCATTCATCCCGTGGCACTAAAATGTATCAGACCACGCCAGAGGTTCTGTGGACTAGGATGAAGAGAGACATTGCTCAATTTGTTGCTAATCGCGACGCTCTGTCGCCGCAGAAAAGCAGAGCATCAACGCTCGCCGGCACCCTTCAACCCTTAGCTATTCCTCGAATGGAAATGGGATAAAATCAAGATGGATTTCATCACCGGTTTTCCTGTGACCAAGAGAGGGAATAATGCTATCTTTGTCGCATCGATCGCCTCTAAAGTAGCCCATTTTCACTCTTCATGAGAGTATAACCGCTAGTCAGCTAGCAGACTTGTACATCTCCTAATAGTGTCTCTTCATGGTGTTCCATTGAAATTAACTCGATCGAGGAAGTCTTTCACCTCGATTTTGGGAAAGTTTCCAAAACGCTATGGGAACCCATCTTTCCTTTAGGACTGCTTTCCCCTCAATCAAGTGGTCAAGTAGAACGCCAACCAAATCCTAGAAGACATGCTTCGAGCTTCTATTATCTCATTCGAATGAATTGGGAGAAATGCCTTCCATTTAATTTGCTTATAACAACAGCTATCAATCTAGCTTGGGCAAAGCACCTTTTGAAGTTCTCTATGGATTTAAGGTGTCGAACACCTCTTAACCGGGTCAAACCGGGAAAGATAATTTTGGCCCGATATGATCCAGAAGCGTAAGAGCAAGTTCGTGATCGCTCGTGAAAAGTTGAAAACAGCCCAATCTCGCAAAAGAGTCAATATGACCGAAAACATAAGGCTATGACTTACGAGGTTGACGAAGGCTTACCTTCGTTACTCCTCAAGGGAACCCATCGCCTTGTATCAAAGGCAAATTGCCTCGCCACATTGGACCTTTCGCATTCTTGCCAAGCAAGGAGAAGTTTCTACCAATTGAACTACTCCACATCTCCAAAGTCCACGACGCCTTCCACGCTTTCAACTCAAAGCTTTCGGATCCTATCCGTGGAGGACCACTAAACGCTTGATCTTCAAGATAATCTCACATACCGAGAATATCCCGCTCAGATTCTCGATCGCCGAGCGCACTACCTCGACGCACATAATATCAAGTTTCTCAAGGTTCAATGGTCGCACCATTCTCGAGAAGGAAGCTACTTGGGAAAGGGAGGATCGCTCGACTTGAGTACCCCCGCCTCTTCCGGAGGAACCTAAATCGGACGAGATTCTTTTGAGTGGGGGTGAGTTGTCACACCCTAGCTAGTTCATGCATTAGAGTGTTGCATCATGTCTATTTTTTTCAATGTAAACCTGAAATGGGATTGCCGTAACCCCAAATTTCTCCAAACAAACCAGGTTTACTAAAAATATTTTCGATGAACCTGAATGTTCTTTCTAAAATGTCCATCATTTTTGTCTTGGTTTAGAATCCTGCCAAAAGTGATGCACAATTTCCTAGGTCATCCTAAGGTCTTTGAATTAAATCATAACTATTTGAATTTGGGCATTTAAAATTTATAAAATATTTCAAATGTCCAAATATTCCCAAACTAAAATGTTTCATGTTGGTAATATTCCAACAATGGACCAGAGCAGTTTGGTGGATTTTAGAACCTTCTAGGTATTTTAAATAATCCAACAAAGTTACGAAAAATAGAAAAGAAAATGTAAAAGAACTTACCCGGCGCCTGCCCACACTAGCCACCCACTGCCGCCAGCCTCAAAGATCAGGCCAAATAGCTGCTTGTCATCAGCAGGCAGTGTGCTCGACGGGAGCACCGTGACAGCACGACCTGCCGCTGCTCGCCACCTCCCTCTGTTATTTACAGGATCGCTTCCTCGCTTTCTCGCACCGGACACTTTCCAGCCGTCTCAAGGCCTTCAGCCATGGCCGACGCCATCACAAGACCGCAGTAGTGAGCTGCCTGCCGACCACGCCACATCGGTGTCCAGACGTCCGCCGACTCCTTCGAGCTAGCGAGCCTCGAAGGCCGCTGCGTTTCACGCCAGACCAGTTCGCCGAGTCCGGCCGGAGATCCTTCAACGCTGCCGCCGCCTTGCCTCACTTCGCCGGTGGCCTCTACGTGAGCTCTGCGGAGCTCAGCCTACCTTCCCTACTCCTCTCTCCGCCTCAAGACTGCCAGCGAGCGAGACGATCACGCGACGCCGCCGCGACTCGCCGACGTGTTCCCCGCCATCCTCCCGCCACCCACTCGTCCATCGCTCACCGCGACGCTACCGGAGCTAATCGAGCACCTCGCACTCACCGCACACCCCAAAGACGAAGTTCGTTAACCGAGCCCGGCGGTCAGCC
Source organism: Aegilops speltoides (assembly GCA_021437245.1). NCBI lineage: Eukaryota > Viridiplantae > Streptophyta > Magnoliopsida > Poales > Poaceae > Aegilops > Aegilops speltoides. The sequence continues at coordinate 518,146,353 of CM038145.1, forward strand.
GCTGCGCTAACTCCGCCACCCGAGCCAAACCACCACCACCAATAGACGCTGCTCACCAAGAATCTCAGATGCCTTCCGCCGACTTTGGTCGCCGAATGGCAAACCACTCTGGCTGTCAAGCTCACGCTGCTAAACGCCGGGTTTGACTCGGCTGACCACGGTGGCCTGGGCCACTTCGGTCTATGACATGTGGGCCCCTTCTAACTAAATCAAATTAGTTAAAACTTAAATTAATTAGGTTTAACTACCCAATCGACATGACCTGATCGGCGCTTTGACCTGACCAGCCTGGCTGACTCTGCCGACGCCATAGTGACGCATGTCGACGCAATAAATATTTTCGATTTATTTTATACGAGAAATTCCAAAATATTCCAAAACTTCTAAAATTCATAGAAATTCAAATCAGTAGTCTCAAAATCAAACAAATTATATATGAAAAATGATCAGAAAATCCAATCTTTCCATCTGTACTAGTTTCATGCATGTCAGATCATTTTAACCTTGCTGTTTATGAGAAACAAGCTAATGCACTTATATCACTTATTATTTTGGGTGATCATTTGAATCTCTGGTTCAAATGGACTCAAACTTTATGTCCCAAGTTGCATTAGACCTATCACACATCATATTGCCATGTCATAGCATGCATCATATTGTCGCATTGCATTGATTGTGTTTTCTCCTGCTTGTTTGTTGTTCCCCTCGACAGACGTTGTACCGACGCCAGATCGCTGACACGATGAAGACTCAATGCTATCTTCTGGCGCTGCTGCAAGCAAACCCCCTTGTTCATTCCGATACAATCCTACTCTCTCGCCGGCTTCTTTTACCGCATTAGACAACAACGATTCATCTGCTACTTGTACGCCAGTAGTCAACCCTTTATCCTTTGCATGACCTCGTCATTCCACAGAATAGATGAAACCCACTAGCATGAGTAGGAGTTGTTTGAGCCTGTCTGGTGCCTACTCATTCATGCTTGTTTGTCATGCCCGCTATCGCTTAGAGTTGAGTCGTGTCCTGATTCATCGAGGATGAACTGCAGGTGTGTGAACATGTCCTACTGTGGTGTGAGCTAAGTGTGTGAACACGATCCTGTAAAGGTATTTCGTGAGAGGCCATGTAGGAGTACATGGTGGGTTGTCTCATTGAAGCCATCTCTAGGAACTGAGTTTTGTGTTTGTGATCCATGATTCAGCCTACTACCATGCATTGGGCCCTCAAATATGACCCCGCCGATTTCTTATTCACCCTTGTCCTCCGCCCGTGAGTTGCAAGTAGTTTCGTGTTTGTAGTATGCTGGAGGTCAGCAGCAAAGGCCGACCAGTAGGGTGGGCTGTGATGCGGTAGGCATGCGTCGGTAAACCGCGCCTGCTTGGTGTCACTGAAACTCTGTTCACATCATTTGGGTACAGTGAGCAAACCGGCGCCGAACCCTCATAGATGGAACCCAAATAGGCGATAAACCCGGACTAGAGACTTGAGTGTTCTAGGGTAGGTCGTGGCCGACACCCACGCCAAGTTTTGCTTTTGAAGTCAGCTAGCATATGTCGTAAAGCGTACGCCTAAGTGGTGGAAACGCAGTATGAAGAAGTACACCGCAGGTTAACATCATCTATTCAATAGCCGTGTCATGCCAAAAGGACTTCTCCGCTGCCTATAACAGCCTCATAGACAAGGAAAGTGGATACTCTAAAATACGCAAGATAAGTGTGAGTGCTATGGATGGCGCTCGTAGGGAGACCTGAGCGCGATCCATAGTGGTGTATTGATATGGTGAATATGTGGACTCGCAAAGCGCCAATTCCAAAAGAGTTACATTGCAAATGTAGTTCAGGATAGCCACCGAGTCAAAGCTGGCTTGTCAGCAGCTTAAACCCCACCATCCCCTTTATTGATAATGATACATATGTAGTTAGTTCGATGTAAGTCTTGCTCAGTACATTTGTACCACGCTTGTTTATTTTATGTTTTTGGCAGAGAGATTCTAGTCTCGCTTAGTAGTTCCACGTGGACTTCGACGCTTAGCTTGTTACCTCAGCTACGTATCTTGTGCCCCTCAGATCTCGGTAGATAGTCGCTTGTAAGCCTTTTTCATTTGTAGATGTCTGTGATTTTACATATTAGCTTCCGCTCAGTGCTTTGATTTGTATGTTTCAATGTTGGGTCATGAGACCCCTGCTTGTAATATCTCGCCCTCGTGAGCCTCATTGAATAAAATACTTGAGTCGAGAGTCATGTTGTGATGCCATGTTGTATTTGCACATATCGAGCATACTGTGTGTATGTTATTGAAATGCTTGGTATGTGTGGGATCCGACTATCTAGTTGATTATCTTTAGTAGCCTCTTCATGGAAATGTCTCCTAGTGTTTCCACCGAGCCATGGTAGCCTATCGCCTCTAACACTTAGGCTGGCCGGCATGTGTCCTTCGCTCGCTCGCGGTCTGTTCTTCGGGAAATGTCACGCTGAGTACCGAGTCCTCAGGCCACAGCCTTGCCATTAATGAGTCCCCGCTAGCGCCTAGGCTACAGTCCGAACTTATTTGTCGATGACCAACACGCTCGATGTCAGGGTCATGGATGCTCCGTCCTCAGTAAGTCTCATGCCACTTTGGGTTTAACGATAGTCATGTCACCTGGCTCCTTATCATATGGATGCTAGCGACACTATCATATATACGCGGTGCCAAAAGGCTAAACGGTCCCGCCAAGGTAAGGTGGCACCTCGCTGGGATACCAAATGTGGAGGCCTCAAAGTGATATGATGTGTTACAGTGCTAGATCGATGTGACATTGAGTCGGGTCCCGACACTCCCAAGCCCACCTCGACGGTGGATCTACGCTGGTACACCGTGCCACTTGCCTAGGGGTCTGCCCTAAGCCCACTTGCATCAAAGCCACCTGGTAGACTACACTAACACTACCTACAAACACCGTAAACTAGTTGCAACTCCCGGACAGAGAACAAGGGTGATTAAGAAGCCGAGAGGGCACTTAAGCATTCCAATGCGTGGTAGTAACTGCTCATGGATCACAAACACGTAACTCAGTTCCCCGAGGACGGCAATGCATGAGACAACCCACCATGTACTCCTACATGGCCTCTCACCGCTATTTTACCAAATCGTGTTCACACACTTAGCTCTCAACAAGTAGGACATGTTTACACACCTCCGATTCATTATTCGGCATGAATCGTGACTCGACTCAACTCTAAGCAATAGCAGGTATGACAAACAAGCATGAATGAGTAGGCACATCAGTGGCTCAAACAACTCCTACCTCATGCTAGTGGGTTTCATCTATTTACCGTGGCAATGACAGTCATGCAGAGGATAAGGGTTCAACTAATGCGAGCAGTAACAGCTTGTATCTTTGTTGTCCTAATGCAAGAAAAAGAGAGCAGGAGCGAGAGTGTGGATTGTATCTGAATGAGCAAGGGGTTTTGCTTGCCTGGCACTTCGAAGATAATATAGTTCTTCATTGGTGTCATCGAACTCATCGTCAAACCACATCTATCGGTCAGACAATTAACGCACACAAAGAGGGACACAATCAATGCAATGCAACAAATATGATGCATGATAATGTCATGGCAATATGCTGTTAATTGAGCTAATGCAACTAGCAACAGATTAAATGGAGTTGGTTTGAATACAAGATTCAAATTCAAACTCTATATGTAGATATTTATATGCCATTTATATGATTTGTGCTAAACAGCAGCTGTAAGTTGTTCTAACATGCATGAAAATGGTACAGATGGATAGATTGGATTTTTCTGATCATTTTTCATATATAATTTATTTCATTTGGAGTTACTATTGAATTTCTATGAATTTTAGAAGTTCTCGTTATTTTCCTCGAATTTCCTGTATAAAAATAAATCCGTAAAATAGCTTATTGCAAAGATGACGTCACTGTGATGTCAGCGGTCAACGGGTCCGGCTGTCAAACCTGACCTGTGGGATCAGGTGTCAAGCAGCGATTAGTTTAGTCGAAATTTAATTAAAACTAAACTAGATTAGTTACTGTGGCGGGCCCCACCGCCATCGACCACGGAGTCAACCACGGCCACACACGTGGTCAAAGTCAAAGTCGGGTCGCGGCCGCTTAGCCGCCGGCTAACGACGCGGCGGAAGTGGTTTTTGCCCGCCACCAAATGGGACGCGAAGGCATCAACGTGAGCTGGAACAAGCCGCGCTATTGGTGGAGCTCGCTGAGGTCGGGTGGCGGAGTTGGCGCCGGCGACGACTAGGCGGGCACCGAGTTCGTCAGCACGGATCGTGGTGTGGTGCACGGGAGGACGGTGGTGGGGTGATATGTACATCGAGGCCGAAGCACGATGGAGTGCTTGGACACGAGCTCTAGTGACTACAAGGGCGGGCGACATCGCCGGGCGCGTGAGCTCATGTTCGGCAGATTCGATAGCTACGCGATGCAAACGAGGCAGGAAGAGGGGAAAAGATTCCAAGTGCTCACGGTGAACTCGCAGAGCAGGCTAGTGGGCTCGGGGACGGTTTGGTGACGACGTAAACAACGACGGCGATCTCGGTGCCCGAGGAGGAAGACGAGGGCTAAGGAGGCTCCACGGGCGCCCCGATCTGTGGCTCGGCGAGAGGACGGGCGCCACTGCACTCAGAGGCGCGGCTTGAGGGGCTCTGAGATGGTGTGGGCTGGTGGAGCTCGCTGGCGCGACTGCTAAGGCCTGTTTGCGAGAGAGAGAGCCAGAGGAGGGGATGAGGACGGAGGAGGGTGAGAGAGGTCTAAGGGTGCGGGCGCCTGTGAGGGGTCGAGGCGCAGTGTGCAGCCCGGAGGTGGCGCTGGCGAAGGCCAGCACGCAATCGCTTCTCCCACGGCAGGAGGAAGAAGATGCACGCTCGTGGGCTGGGCCTGTTGGTTGGCCTGCTGCCTGTGGGCTTGGGCTGTAGGTGTGCCGCCAGTTAGCTCTCTCTTTTTATTTCTGTTTTCTAATTATTTTCAGAATTCTCAGGCTTTATTAAAAATATTTAGATTTTTCAAAAATCATAAAACTACTCATGATCACTGGTGGGAATATATCCTACAACAACATTTTAGTTTATGATTATTTGAGCATTTAAAATATTTAATAGCATTTAAATGCCCAAATGCAAATAGAGTATGATTTAATTCGAGCCCAATATGTCCTCGCAAAAATATAAACCATTTTTGGTAGATGCTTTCACCTCAAACCAGAAATGTTGTTGTGCATTTGCATTGATTGTGTTTCTTTCTCGCTTGCGGTAATTGTCCCTCTCGATAGACATGGTTTCGACGGCGAGTTCGATGACACCGATGAAGAACTATATTATCTTCGAAGTGCCGGGCAAGCAAAACCCCTTATTCATTCCGATACAATCCCACTCTCTCGCTCCTGCTCTCTTTTCTGCATTAGGACAACAACGATTCAATCACATTACTTGCTGCGGTAGTTGAACCCCTTTATCCTTTGCATGACTGTCATTCCACAAGAAATAGATGAAACCCACTAGCATGAGTAGGAGTTGTTTGAGCCCTGATGTGCCTACTCATACATGCTTGTTTGTCATGCACTGCTCTCGCTTAGAGTTGAGTCGGTCCGATCCATCGAGGATGAATCGAGGTGTGTGAACATGTCCCATTGTGAGTGAGCTAAGTATGTGAACACGATTTGGTAAAGGTAGCGGTGAGAGGCCATGTAGGAGTACATGGTGGGTTGTCTCATTGAAGCCGTCCTTAGGAACTGAGTTCTGCGTTTGTGATCCATGATCAGCTACTACCATGCATTGGGCCTGAAATATGACCCGCCGACTTCTTATTCACCCTTGTCCTCTGTCCGGGAGTTGCAAGTAGTTTACGTGTTTGTAGCCTCTTCGAGGCCGTGGACAGCGCTGACCGTAGGGGTGGGCTGTGATCACGGTAGGTGCGTGGCACAGTGTCGGGATGCCCGTTTGGTATCTCGGGAACCCTGTTCACATTGTTTGGGGCTGTGGCGAAACTTCGCCGGAACTCCTCATAGATGGAACCCAAATAGGCGATAAACCTGGACTAGAGACTTGAGTGTTTAGGTAGGTCGTGGTCTACACCCACGTCGGCTTTAAGCTTGAAGTCTGCCGAGCACATGTCGTGTCTGCGGGCGCTAAGTGGTGGAAACATGTATGAAGAAGTACACCCTGCAGGGTTAATATGATCTATTGAATAGCCGTGTCATGTAAAGGACTTCAGGGTTGCCTATAACAGTTCATAGACAAGTGAAAGTGGATACTCTAAAATACGCAAGATAAGCGTGAGTGCTATGGATGGCGTTCTCGTAGGGAGACGGGAGCGGATCCATAGTGGTGTATTGATATGGTGAATATGTGGACTCGTGTGCGCCACCTCAAAAGAGTTACTTGCAGTCGTAGTTTAGGATAGCCACCGAGTCAAAGCTGGCTTGCTGCTGTTAAACTCCACCATCCCCTTGTTGATAATGATGCATATGTAGTTAGTTCTGATGTAAGTCTTGATGGGTACATTTGTACTCACGTTTGCCTATTTTATGTTTTTGCAGAGAGACATCAGTCTCGCTAGTAGTTCCACGTGGACTTCGACGTTTAGCTTGTTACCTCAGCTACGATCTTGTGCCCTCGGCAGGATCTGGTAGATAGTCAGGCTTTTCAAGCCTTTTTCATTTGTAGATGTCTGTACTCAGACATGATAGCTTCCGCTTGTGCTTTGATTTGTATGCTTCAATGTTGGGTCATGAGACCCTGTTTGTAATATCTCGCTCCTCGGGCCTAATGAATAAATACTTGAGTCGTAGAGTCATGTTGTGATGCCATGTTGTATTTGCACATATCGAGCACATTGTGTGTATGTTATTGAAATGCTTGGTATGTGTGGGATCGACTATCTAGTTGTTTATCTTTAGTAGCCTCTCTTACGGAAATGTCTCCTAGTGTTTCCACCGAGCCATGGTAGCTTGCTACTGCTCCTAACACTTAGGCTGGCCGGCATGTGTCCTTCTTCGTTCAGGTCCGTTCTTCCCTTGGAAATGTCACGTGATGAATACCAGAGTCTGTTAGCCCGCTACAGCCCGGTTCTCCGAGTCCTGCTAGCCAGTGCTACAGCCTTGATTTACTCGTGATGGCCGACACGTTCGATCTTTGGGTCATGGATGCTGTCCTGTAAGTTTGTGCCACTTTGGGTTTACGACTAGCCATGTCAGCCCGGGCTCCTTATCATATGGATCCTAGCAACACTATCATATACGTGTGCCAAAAGGCGCAAACGGTCCCGGGCAAAGGTAAGGCGACACCCGTGGGAATACCAGGACCCCGACTCAATGTCACATCGATCTAGCCTGTAACACCTCATATCACTTTGCGGCCAAAAGGGCGGCGGAAGGCATCTACGGGTTGCTGAGGGTGAGCCGCGTCTATTGGTGGTGGTGGTTGGGCTCGGGGTGGCCGGAGTTGGCGCCGGCGGCGACTTTGGCGGCCACCGGAGCTCGGTTAACGAACTTCGTGCTGGGGTGTGCGGTGAGGTGCGGGAGTGCTCGATTAGCTCAACGCGTCGCGGTGAACGCGATGGACACGGTGGGGTGGCCGGAGGATGGCCGGGAGCACGTCGGCGACGAGGTCCGCGACGGCGCGTGCGGGTGATCCTCGTGCGCTCACTGTGGTGCACGGGAGCAGGAGAGAGAGGGTAGGGAAGGTAGCTGAGCTCACAGAGCTCACGTAGAGGCCACCGGCGGGGTCGGGGACGAGCTGAGGCGGCGACGGCATTGAAGGGGATCTCCGGCGGCGGCGGACTCGGGCGAGGCTGGTGCGGCTTCTTCGGGGCACGCGAGCGCTCGGGGCTCGGCTAGCTCGAAGGAGTCGAGGGCGGCGGAGCGTCTGGACACGGTGGCGCGGCGTGGGGTCGACGGAGAGCGCGGCTACGCTGCGGTGCGGCGACGGTGGCGTCGGCCATGGCTGGGGAGCGCGAGGGAGACGAACTGGAGAGGAGAGGGGTGTCCGGGTGCGGGAGAGAGCGAGGAGCGATCCTCGTCGTGGCAAGGCGTGGGAGGCGGCGAGACGGCGAGCAGGTGCGTGGCACCCATGCGGTGCTCGCCGTCGAGCACTCTGCCGCTGCTGGTCGGCAAGCAGCTCATTGGCCTTGATCTTTGGGCTGGGTCGGCCAGTGGGCTGGCTAGTGGGCAGGCGCCAGTAAGTTCTTCTGTTTTTCTTTTCTATTTTTCTCAGAACTTTGTTGGATTATTTAAAATACCTAGAAGGTTCTAAAATCCACCAAACTGCTCTGGTCCATTGTTGGAATATTACCAACATGAAACATTTTAGTTTGGGAATATTTGGACATTTGAAATATTTTATAAATTTTAAATGCCCAAATTCAAATAGTTATGATTTAATTCAAAGACCTTAGGATGACCTAGGAAATTGTGCATCACTTTTGGCAGGGCTTCTAAACCAAGACAAAAATGATGGACATTTTAGAAGGGCATTTCAGGTTCATCGAAAATATTTTTAGTAAACCCTGGTTTGTTTCAGAGGGGGCTGGGGGTTCTGGCAATCCCATTTCAGGTTTCTGTTGAAAAAATAGACATGATGCAACACTCTAATGCATGAACTAGCTAGGGTGTGACAACTCACCCCCACTCAAAAGAATCTCGTCCCGAGATTTAGGTTCCTCCGGAAAGAGGGCGGGGTACTCAAGTCGAAGACGATCCTCCCTTTCCCAAGTAGCTTCCTTCTCAGAATGGTGCGACCATTGAACCTTGAGAAACTTGATATTATGTCATCGAGTGGTGCGCTCGCTTGATCGAAATCTGAGCGGGATATTCTCGGTATGTGAGATTATCTTGAAGATCAAGCGTTTCGTGGTCCACTCCACGGATAGGATCCGAGAAGCAACGCCTGAGTTGAGAAACGTGGAAGACGTCGTGGACTTTGGAGAGATGTGGAGGTAGTTCCAATTGGTAGGCAACTTCTCCTCGCTTGGCAAGAATGCGAAAGGGTCCAATGTAGCGAGGAGCCAATTTGCCTTTGATACCGAAGCGATGGGTTCCCTTCAGAGGAGTAACCCGAAGGTAAGCCTTCTCGTCAACCTCATAAGTCATAGCCTTATGTTTTCGGTCATATTGACTCTTTTGACGAGATTGGGCTGTTTACAACTTTTCACGAACGATGCGAACTTGCTCTTCTGCTTCCTGGATCATATCCGGGCCAAAGAATTGTCTTTCCCCGGTTTCTGACCAGTTAAGAGGTGTTCGACACCTTCGTCCATAGAGAACTTCAAAAGGTGCTTTGCCCAAGCTAGATTGATAGCTGTTGTTATAAGGAAATTCGGCAAATGGAAGGCATTTTTCCCAATTCATTCCGAATGAGATAACAGAAGCTCGAAGCATGTCTTCTAAGATTTGGTTGACGCGTTCTACTTGACCACTTGATTGAGGGTGAAAAGCAGTGCTAAAGGAAAGATGGGTTCCCATAGCGTTTTGGAAACTTTCCCAAAATCGAGAGGTGAAGAGACTTCCTCGATCCGAGTTAATTTCAATGGAACACCATGAAGAGACACTATTCGGAGATGTACAAGTCGCTAGCTGACTAGCGGTTATACTCTCGCTAACAGGTAAGAAATGGGCTACTTTAGAGGCGGTCGATAATCGACAAAGATAGCATTATTCCCTCTCTTGGTCTGGGAAAACCAAAGATGAAATCCATCTGATTTTATCCCATTTCCATTCAGGAATAGCTAAGGGTTGAAGGGTGCCAGCAGGCCGTTGATGCTCTGCTTTTACGCGACGACAGACGTCGCAGTTAGCAACAAATTGAGCAATGTTTCTCTTCATCCTAGTCCACCAGAACCTCTGGCGTAGGTCCTGATACATTTTAGTGCCACCGGGATGAATGGTGAGAGGAGAATCATGAGCCTCCTTAAGGATCAGCTGCCGTATGTGCTGATTCTTGGGAACCACCAGACGATTCTCAAAGTATACAACACCATGATCATTTGTAGAGAAACATTTAGCATCTCCGCTAACAATGTTCTCCTTAATCCGGGATATTCCCTTATCTCGTTTTTGGGCAGCGATGACTTGATCCATAAGAGTAGGTTTCGCCACCAAGGTGGAAAGGAACCCTCGAGGAACAATGTGAAGGTTAAGCTTCCGAAATTCCTCGTGGAGAAGTGGTTGATTTTGTTGCAACATGAGGTTGTTGCAATAAGATTTACGACTTAGCGCATCAGCCATGACGTTGGCTTTTCCTGGGGTATAAGTTATCCCTAAATCGAAATCTGAGATCAACTCAACCCAACGTCTTTGCCTGAGATTCAAATCTGGTTGAGTGAATATGTACTTCAGACTTTGGTGATCGGTGTAGATTTCATAGCGATTACCAAGAAGGTAATGTCGCCAGGTTTTGAGTGCATGGACTACAGTTGCAAGCTCTAGATCATAGTAGGATAGTTTTCCTCATGTGGGTGTAATTGCCGTGAAGCATAAGCAATTACGTGTCGATCTTGCATGAGAATACAGCCTAGTCCTTGTCGCGAGGCGTCGCAATAGATAACAAAGTCCTTAGAGAAATCTGGTGGTACCAGTACGGGAGCAGAAGTTAAATGTCTTTTCAGTTCCTGGAAACTGTGCTCACATTGTGGAGTCCACTCGAACTTTTTATCTGCTCTGCCGGACATGATGGACTGGCGTGATGTGGGGGGCATCACCCCACCTCGTGGTCCTCGCAGGCCACCGTTCGTTGGTCCAAGACCTCACCCTTGCCCTTATGGTACACAGGCTCCCCAGGACCGTCTGTTCCCGGACGATCACGTTGAACTCCCAGGCTACGGAGGAGACTTCTATGAGAACTACTACGGAGACGTCTAAGTTAGTAGTAGTTTCACTAGTATTGTAATAGTTGTATTTCCACCGTCCTGCGTGACTCGTGGAATATGACTTAGTGTGTACTAATTCCGGAGGTGTAAGAAAAATAATGTATAGGAGCTTGGTATGCCTCCGGTGAGATGTAATCCTCCTTTCCTTTGTAGTAGTACTTTGTTTGGTCTTGTACTAAACCTTGTATGGTGTGTATGACGATGGAATAAAGAAGCAGTTTCTGTATCTACCATGTCATATGGATGATCATCTTGTATTCCAAGTTATCTATTACATTCTGCATTGCTATGTCAGAATCTTGCCATCCTGGACTATCCTTGTCTTGTTTTCCTAGGATGGTTAACACCCGCAACAACCCTGTTCCGCCAGAGCAGGCCGAAGGCAGCGGAGTTGGAGAAGCGAACCTGCCTCACCCTCCTTCTCTGGCCGAAGTTATGCTGGAGGCCGAGAGAAACAAACGGGAGACCAACCGCTTCTTTGGGCGTATTGAGCAGAACACAGCCCATCATCGGAGAAATAACTTGGTGTCGCTCGGTGACTTCATCAAGTTACACCCACCTACCTTCCACCACTCCGTCGAGCCTCTCGGCGCCGATGATGGCAACCCAAAGCATTACTCACAAGCTGCGTTCAGATCGGTAGCTGAGGTGACAAGGTCACCTTTGCCGCATATCATCTTGAAGGCCCCGCCATCTACGGTGGGAGAACTATATGGCTATCGCCCAGATTGGTCATGTCACTACTTGGGCAGAATTCAGCGAGGCTTTCCGTGAACATCACATTCGGAGGGTCTCATGGATAAATACGTGAGGAGTTCTGCAGTTTCACCCAAGGCCGTCTCTCCGTGGGCGCCTCTGAGAGAGTTCGGTAATCTCGCACGCTATGCTCTTGAAGAGGTCTCCATCGACGCCAAGAAACAGGCAAGGTTCCGCAAGGGACTTAGCCACGAACCGCCGAGATCTCCGTCGCATGAGTGCACCTCTTTCCGAAGCTTGTTAACAAAGCCATCAGCGCTGAAACTGGTCGACCGACTTGAAGCAACACGCAAGCATGGTCGTGATATGGGTTCCTCATCCGGTCTTTGGACCACGAAGCGCCGTGTGTGGGTGCCTAACACTGCCCTGCCACCCAGATTCACACCGAGGCCATCCTTCCAGGCGCCTCGCCCAGTTCAGCAGTATGCACCAGCTAGGCCCTATGGTGGGCCAACCAACAACGCTCCTCTACGCGCCAGCCCGTGGCGTGCTTCAAATGTGGGGAGTCGAGGCCACTACATGCGCGATTGTCCTCGCACCAACCCCAACCAGCACTGCAAAATCTGTTGGCCGTGGCAAGCCAGCAGAAAGGTGTTCTATGCCAAGCCGCCACCACCGCTGCGTGGCCATGTTAATTGTGTCTCAGTGAAGAGGCCCAAGAGGATCCCAACGTCGTGCTCGATGCGCTTCTTGTAAATTGCCACCCGCATCTGTTCTTTGATCTTGGAGCATCTCATTCATTCATATCCGAAAGCTATGCTCGCTTGCACAACACCGCATTCAAAGTGATATGCCCACCTCCATGGTAATTCAAACCCGGGATCTAAATGGCAAACTTCTAGAGTAAGCCATGGAAATGAAATTCAGGTCGACAGACATGTTTTCCTCGCATCGTTGATAGCTCTCAAATCTTGGATATAAATATCATCTTGGGTATGGACCGATGTCAGCCCATCATGCCAAGATTGATTGTTTCTCTAGGACTGTTCAACTTCGCACCCTCGGGAAAGATAGTTAATGTCTTGACCCGAATATCCAAGCGCCAACTATATTCTCTTAATGCCACCCATTGCGGACCTCGAAGGCGTTCGGTAGTCCGTGACTTCCGGATGTCTTTCGGAGAAGAATTGCGGTGTCCCACCGACAGAGATGTTGAATTCGTGATAGACCTCATTCCAGGAACTGTCCCAATTTCTAGAAGACCCTATTAGATGGCACCCCTAGAACTAGCGAACTTAAGAAACAACTCGATGAGTCCTTGAAAAGGGTTTCATCCGCCCAGTTCATCTCCTTGGGCTTGCCCGTCCTCTTCGTCAAGAAGAAGGATGGTACGGACGGATGGTTGTAGATTATCGACCCGTCAACCTGGTCACAATTAAGAACAAGTATCCGCTCCCGGGATCAACGATCCGTATGATCAGCTCGCGGGATCCTCGGTCTTCTCTAAGATGGATTTGAGGTTAGGCTACCATCAAATCAAAATCCAAACAGGACATTCCCAAAGCGGCCTTTGTTACTCGTTACGCCAATCTGAGTACACCGTCATGTCCTTCGCTTAACTAACGCCCACCACCTTCTCCGGTTAATGAACTCAATCTTCATGGAGTATTTGGATAAATTAAATGCGTGGTTTACCTCGATGATATACTCATCTACTCCAAGAGCGAGGAAGAACATGCCGAACATCTAAGGCTAGTGTTGATGAAACTTGAGAGCATCGCCTATATGCCAAGTTTTCTAAATGCGAATTTTGGCTGCGAAGTGACCTATCTGGGACATGTAATTTCGGTAAAGGTATTGCTGTCAACCCCGAGCGAGTTCAAGCCGTCCTTAATTGGACTCCACCGAGTCGGTCAAGCAAGTTCAAGTTTCCTTGGCTTAGAGAGCTATTGTCGCCGCTTTGTCGAGAACTTCTCCAAAGTTGCTAAACCTCTAACCGAACTCCTCAAGAAAGATAAAAAGTTCGAGTGGACTCCACAATGTGAGCACAGTTTCCAGGAACTGAAAAGACGTTTAACTTCGCTCCCGTCTTTGGTACCACCAGATTTCTCTAAGGACTTTGTTATCTATTGCGACGCCTCGCGACAAGGACTAGGCTGTATTCTCATGCAAGATCGACACGTAATTGCTTATGCTTCACGGCAATTACACCCACATGAGGAAAACTATCCTACTCATGATCTAGAGCTTGCAGCTGTAGTCCATGCACTCAAAACCTGGCGACATTACCTTCTTGGTAATCGTTGCGAAATCTACACCGATCACCAAAGTCTGAAGTACATATTCACTCAACCAGATTTGAATCTCAGGCAAAGACGTTGGGTTGAGTTGATCTCAGATTTCGATTTAGGGATAACTTATACCCCAGGAAAGCCAACGTCATGGCTGATGCGCTAAATCGTAAATCTTATTGCAACAACCTAATGTTGCAACAAAATCAACCACTTCTCCACGAGGAATTTCGGAAGCTTAACCTTCACATTGTTCCTCGAGGGTTCCTTTCCACCTTGGTGGCGAAACCTACTCTTATGGATCAAGTCATCGCTGCCCAAAAACGAGATAAGGAATATCCGGATTAAGGAGAACATTGTTAGCGGAGATGCTAAATGTTTCTCTACAAGCGATCATGGTGTTGTATACTTTGAGAATCGTCTAGTGGTTCCCAAGAATCAGCACATCGGCAGCTGATCCTTAAGGAGGCTCATGACTCTCCTCTCACCATTCATCCGGTGGCACTAAAATGTATCGGGACCTCGCCAGAGGTTCGGTGGACTAGGATGAAGAGAGACATTGCTCAATTTGTTGCTAATCTGCGGCGTCGTAAATCGTCAGTAAAAGCAGAGCATCAACGGCCTGCTGGCACCCTTCAACCCTTAGCTATTCCTGAATGGAAATGGGATAAAATCAGTATGGATTTCATCACTGGTTTTCCCAGGACCAAGAGAGGGAATAATGCTATCTTTAATAGATTATCGACCGTCTCTCTAAAGTAGCCCATTTCTTACATTCATGAGTATAACCGCTAGTCAGCTAGCAGACTTGTACATCTCCCGAATAGTGTCTCTTCATGGTGTTCCATTGGAAATTAACTCGGATCGAGGAAGTCTCTTCACCTCTCGATTTTGGGAAAGTTTCCAAAACGCTATGGGAACCCATCTTTCCTTTAGGACTGCTTTTCACCCTCAATCAAGTGGTCAAGTAGAACGCGTCAACCAAATCCTAGAAGACATGCTTCGAGCTTCTATTATCTCATTCGGAATGAATTGGGAGAAATGCCTTCCATTTGCCGAATTTGCTTATAACAACAGCTATCAATCTAGCTTGGGCAAAGCACCTTTTGAAGTTCTCTATGGGCGAAGGTGTGAACACCTCTTAACCGGTCGAAACCGGGAAAGACAATTCTTTGGCCGGATATGATCGAGAAGCGTAAAAACAAGTTCGCATCGTTCGTGAAAAGTTGAAAACAGCCCAATCTCGTCAAAAGAGTCAATATGACCGAAAACATAAGGCTATGACTTACGAGGTTGGCGAGAAGGCTTACCTTGAGTTACTCCTCTGAAGGAACCCATCGCCCGGTATCAAAGGCAAATTGGCTCCTCGCTACATTGGACCCTTTCGCATTCTTGCCAAGCAAGGAGAAGTTGCCTACCAATTGGAACTACCTCCACATCTCTCCAAAGTCCACGACGTCTTCCACGTTTCTCAACTCAGGCGTTGCTTCTCGGATCCTATCCGTGGAGTGGACCACGAAACGCTTGATCTTCAAGATAATCTCACATACCGAGAATATCCCGTTCGTATTCTCGATCAAGCCGAGCGTACCACTCGACAACATAATATCAAGTTTCTCAAGGTTCAATGGTCGCACCATTCTGAGAAGGAAGCTACTTGGGAAAGGGAGGATCGTCTTCGACTTGAGTACCCCGCCCTCTTTCCGGAGGAACCTAAATCTCGGGACGAGATTCTTTTTGTCACACCCTAGCTAGTTCATGCATTAGAGTGTTGCATCATGTCTATTTTTTCAACAGAAACCTGAAATGGGATTGCCAGAACCCCCAGCCCCCTCTGAAACAAACCAGGGTTTACTAAAAATATTTTCGATGAACTGAAATGCCCTTCTAAAATGTCCATCATTTTTGTCTTGGTTTAGAATCCTGCCAAAAGTGATGCACAATTTCCTAGGTCATCCTAAGGTCTTTGAATTAAATCATAACTATTTGAATTTGGGCATTTAAAATTTATAAAATATTTCAAATGTCCAAATATTCTAAACTAAAATGTTTCATGTTGGTAATATTCCAACAATGGACCAGAGCAGTTTGGTGGATTTTAGAACCTTCTAGGTATTTTAAATAATCCAACAAAGTTACGAGAAAATAGAAAAAGAAAAACAGAAAGAACTTACAGGCGCCTGCCCACTAGCCAGCCCACACTGCCGCCCAGCCCAAAGATCAAGCCAATGAGCTGCTTGTCGACCAGGCAGGCAGGCAGTGCTCGGCAGTGAGCACCGCATGGGTGCCACGCACCTGCTCGCCGTCTCGCCACCTCCCTCGTCTTGCCACGACAGAGATCGCTCCCTCGCTCTCTCCTGCACCCCGGACACCCCTCTCCTCTCGATTCGTCTCCCTCGCGCTCCCAGCCATGGCCGACGCCACCGTCGCCAAGACCGCAGCCGTAGCCGCGCTCTCCGTCGACCCCGCGCGCGCCACCGTGTCGGGCGCTCCGCCGCCCTCGACTCCTTGAGCTAGCCGAGCCCGAAGCCCAAGGCGTGCCAAGACGCCGCACCAGCCTCGCCCGAGTCCGCGCCGCCGGAGATCCCCTTCAACGCCGTCGCCGCCTCGGCTCGTCCCGACCCGCGGTGGCCTCTCGTGAGCTCTGTGAGCTCAGCTACCTTCCCTACCCTCTCTCTCCGCTCCGCGCACTACAGCGAAGCCACGAGATCACCCGCCGCGCGCTGTCGCGGACCTCGTCGCCGGCGTGCTCCCGCCATCCTCCGGCCACCCCACCGTGTCCATCGCGTTCACCGCGGCGCTGAGCTAATCGAGCACTCCCGCACCTCACCGCACACCCCAGCACGAGTTCGTTTTCAACCGAGCTCCGGTGGCCGCCAAAGTCGCCGCCGGCGCCAACTCCGGCCACCCCGAGCCAAACCACCACCACCAATAGACGCGGCTCACCCTCAGCAACCCGTAGATGCCTTCCGCCGCACTTTTGGTCGCCGGAATGGCAAAAACCACTTTCGCCGCGCGCGCTGCGCCGGACTAAGCGCCGATGGGTTTGACCACGGCTTTGACCACGGGTGGGCCAGTTTGACCCCAGGTCTATGACATGTGGGCCCTTCGCTAACTAAATCAAATTAGTTAAAAACTTAAATTAATTAGTTTAACTACCCACTGACATGCGGGACCCACTGGCCAGTTTGACCTGACCAGCCCGTTGACCTGCTGACGTCATAGTGACGCAATGCTGACGCAATAAATATTTTCTGGATTTATTTTTATACAGGAAATTCCAGAAAATATTCCAAAACTTCTAAAATTCATAGAAATTCAACCGTAGCTCCAAATCAAACAAATTATATATGAAAAATGATCAGAAAAATCCAATCTTTCCATCTGTACTAGTTTCATGCATGTCAGAACACTTTAACCTTGCTGTTTATGAGAAACAAGCTAATGCACTTATATCACTTATTATTTTGGGTGATCATTTGAATCCTTGGTTCAAATGGACTCAAACTTTTATGTCCCAAGTTGCATTAGACCTATCACACATCATATTGCCATGCCATAGCATGCATCATATTGTCGCATTGCATTGATTGTGTTTCTTCTCTGTTTGTCGGTGTTGTTCCCCCTCGATAGACGTTGTACCGACGTTGTGATCGTTGACACTGATGAAGACTCAATGCTATCTTCAGAAGTGCCAGGCAAGCAAAACCCCCTTGTTCATTCCGATACAATCCTACTCTCTAAACTTCGCTCTCTTTTCTGCCTTAGGACAACAACGATTCATCTGTTACTTCTCTGCGGTAGTTGAACCCCTTTATACTTTGCATGACTGTCATTCCACGGTAAATAGATGAAACCCACTAGCATGAGTAGGAGTTGTTTGAGCCTGTTGTGCCTACTCATTCATGCTTGTTTGTCATGCCCGCTCTTGCTTAGAGTTGAGTCAGTCCGATTCATCGAGGATGAACCAGAGGTGTGTGAACATGTCCTCTTGTGTGTGAGCTAAGTGTGTGAACACGATCTGGTAAAGGTATCGGTGAGAGGCCATGTAGGAGTACATGGTGGGTTGTCTCATTGAAGCCGTCCTTAGGAACTGAGTTACGTGTTTGTGATCCATGATTCAGCTACTACCATGCATTGGGCCTGAAATATGACCCCGCCGACTTCTTATTCACCCTTGTCCTCTGTCCGGGAGTTGCAAGTAGTTTACGGTGTTTGTAGTATCTTTGGAGGCCGTGCGCAGATCTTGACCGTAGGGGTGGGCTGTGATCACGGTAGGCACGTGGCAGGAGTAAACCGGCGCCCGTTTGGTGTCACGGAACCTGTTCACATCGTTTGGGGCTGTGAGCGAAACTTGGCGGAACTCCTCATAGATGGAACCCAAATAGGCGATAAACCTGGACTAGAGACTTGAGTGTCTAGGTAGGTCGTGGTCTACACCCACGTCGGCTTTAAGCTTGAAGTCTGCCGAGCACATGTCGTGTGCGGGCGCTAAGTGGTGGAAACATGTATGAAGAAGTACACCCCTCGGGGTTAACATCATCTATTGAATAGCCGTGTCATGATAAAGGACTTCAGGTTGCCTATAACAGTTCATAGACAAGTGAAAGTGGATACTCTAAAATCGCAAGATAAGTGTGAGTGCTATGGATGGCGTTCTCGTGGGGAGCGGAGCGGATCCATAGTGGTGTATTGATATGGTGAATATGTGGACTCGTGTGCGCCACCTCAAAAGAGTTACATTGCGATCGTAGTTCAGGATAGCCATTGAGTCAAAGCTGGCTTGCTGCAGCTTAAACCCCACCATCCCTTTATTGATAATGATGCATATGTAGTTAGTTACGATGTAAGTCTTCTTGGGTACATTTGTACTCACGTTTGCCTATTTTATGTTTTTGCGAGAGACTTGGTCTCGCTAGTAGTTCCACGTGGACTTGACGTTTAGCTTGTTACCTCAGCTACGATCTTGTGCCCTCGGCAGATCTCAGTAGATAGTCGGGCTTCTAAGCCTTTTTCATTTGTAGATGTCTGTACTCAGACATATTAGCTTCCGCCTGTGCTTTGATTTGTATGCTCTGAATGTTGGGTCATGAGACCCCTGTTTGTAATATCTCGCTCCTCGGAGCCTATTGAATAAAATACTTGAGTCGTAGAGTCATGTTGTGATGCCATGTTGTATTTGCACATATCGAGCATATTGTGTGTATGTTATTGAAATGCTTGGTATGTGTGGGATCTGACTATCTAGTTGATTATCTTTAGTAGCCTCTCTTACCGGGAAATGTCTCCTAGTGTTTCCACCGAGCCATGGTAGCTTGCTATCGCTCCGGAACACTTAGGCTGGCCGGCATGTGTCCTTCTTCATTCCTGTGTCTCTCCCTTCGGGGAAATGTCACGCGTTGAGTACCGGAGTCTGTTAGCCCGCTCAGCCCGGATTACGAGTCTGCTAGCCCAGTGCTACAGCCGGAACTTATTCGCTGATGACCGACACGTTCGATCTTTGGGTCATGGATGCTGTCCTCGTAAGTATGTGCCACTTTGGGTTTACGACTAGCCATGTCAGCCGGGCTCCTTATCATATGGATGCTAGCGACACTATCATATCGTGTGCCAAAAGGCATAAACGGTCCCGGCAAAGGTAAGGCGACACCGTGTGGAATACCGTCGTGAGGCCGCAAAGTGATATGAGGTGTTACAGGCTAGATCGATGTGACATTGAGTCGGGTCCCGACACTCCCAAGCCCACCTCGACGGGTGGATCTACGCTTAGTACACCGTGCCACAGTGCCTAGTCATCCCAAGCCCACATGCAGGGTGCCACCGTAGACTACTAACACTACCTCCAAACACCGAAACTAGTTGCAACTCCCGGACAGAGAACAAGGGTGATTAAGAAGCCGAGAGGGCACTTAAGCATTCAATGCGTGGTAATAACTGTTCATGGATCACAAACACGAACTTCAGTTCACGAGGGCGGCTGCAATGAGACAACCCACCATGTACTCCTACATGGCCTCTCACCGCTACCTTTACCAAATCGTGTTCACACACTTAGCTCTCAACAAGAGGGACATGTTTACACACCTCCGATTCATTCCCGATGAATCGGACCGACTCAACTCTAAGCAATAGCAGGCATGACAAACAAGCATGAATGAGTAGGCACATCAGGGCTCAAACAACTCCTACTCATGCTAGTGGGTTTCATCTATTCTTGTGGCAATGACAGTCATGCGAGAGGATAAAGGGTTCAACTACCGCAGCAGTAACAGTTGTATCTTTGTTGTCCTAATGCAGTAAAAGAGAGCAGGAGCGAGAGAGTGGGATTGTATCGGAATGAGCAAGGGGGTTTTGCTTGCCTGGCACTTCTGAAGATAATATAGTTCTTCATTGGTGTCATCGAACTCATCGTCGAAACCACATCTATCGACAGGGGACAATTACCGGCAAACAAAGAGGGACACAATCAATGCAATGCAACAAATATGATGCATGATAATGTCATGGCAATATGCTGTTAATTGAGCTAATGCAACTAGCAACAGATTAAATGGAGTTGGTTTGAATACAAGATTCAAATTCAAACTCTATATGTAGATATTTATATGCCATTTATATGATTTGTGCTAAACAGCAGCTGTAAGTTGTTCTAACATGCATGAAAATGGTACAGATGGATAGATTGGATTTTTCTGATCATTTTCATATATAATTTATTTCATTTGGAGTTACGGTTGAATTTCTATGAATTTTAGAAGTTACGGTTATTTTACGGAATTTCTGTATAAAAATAAATCCGAAAATAGCTTATTGCGTCGACATGACGTCCTTTGTGATGTCAGCGGTCAACGGGCGCGGTCCAGGTCAAACCTGACCTGTGGGACCAGGGTGTCAGTGCGATTAGTTTAGTCGAAATTTAATTAAAACTAAACTAGATTAGTTAACAGGGCTGGGCCCCACCTGTCATTGACTCAACGGAGTCAACCACGGCCCACACGTGGTCAAAGTCAAAGTCGGCTGTGCCGGCGTTTAGCCGTCGGCGAACCCGACGCGGCGGCGGAAGTGGTTTTGGCCGTTCCGGCCACCAAATGGGACGCGGAAGGCATCAACGTGGAGCTGGGAACAAGCCGCGGCTATTGGTGGAGTCAGTTGAGGTCGGGGTGGCCGGAGTTGGCGCCGGCGACGACCTAGGCGGGCACCGGAGTTCGGTTGTGCACGGGATCGTGTTGTGGTGCACGGGGAGGACGGTGGTGGGGTGATATGTGCTACTGGGAGCGTGCTGAGCACGATGGAGTGCTCGGACACGAGCTCTAGTGACTAGCGCGGCGGCGGCGACATCGCCGGCGGCGGTGAGCTCGCGGCTCCGGCAGATTCGATAGCTACGCGATGCAAACGAGGCAGGGAAGAGGGGGAAAAGATTCCGGTGCTCACGGTGAACTTCGCGAGCAGGCTAGTGGGCTCGGGGGCGGTTTGGTGACAGCGAAACAACGACGGCGATCTCGGGTGCCCGAGGAGGAAGACGAGGGCGAAGGAGGCTCCACGGGCGTCCGGCATCTTGTGGCTCGGCGGAGAGGACGGGGCGTCACTGCAGACCTCAGAGGCGCGTCGGAGGGGCTCGGAGATGGCTGTGGCCGTGGTGGAGCTTCGTCGGCGGCGGCAGTTGCGCTCTGTTCTTGCGAGAGAGAGAGCGAGAGGAGGGATGAGGGCGGAGGAGGTGAGAGAGGTCGAGAAGGGTGCGTGGCGTCTCGGGAGGGGTCGGCCTTGCGCAGGCAACTGGAGGTGGCGCTGGCGGCGTCGAGCACGCAATCGCTTCTCCTCTGGCGGGAGGAAGAAGACAGCGCTGCCCCTGGTGGGCTGGGCCTGTTGGCTGGGCTGGGCCTGTTGGCCCAGGTGGGCTTGGGCCAGGTAGGTGTGCTGCCAGGTTAGCCTCTCTCTCTCTTTTATTTCTGTTTTCTAATTATTTCTGTAACTTCAGGGCTTTATTAAAAATATTTAGACTCTTTCAAAAATCATAAAACTACTCATGATCACTGGTGGGAATATATCCTACAGTCAACATTTTAGTTTATGATTATTTGAGCATTTAAAATATTTAATAGCATTTAAATGCCCAAATGCAAATAGAGTATGATTTAATTCAGAGCCCAATATGTCCTGCAAAAATATAAACCATTTTTGGTAGATGCTTTCACCTCAAACCAGAAATGTTGAACATTTTTAGAGGGCATTTTGAGTCCA
This sequence comes from Aegilops speltoides, assembly GCA_021437245.1. Taxonomy (NCBI): domain Eukaryota; kingdom Viridiplantae; phylum Streptophyta; class Magnoliopsida; order Poales; family Poaceae; genus Aegilops; species Aegilops speltoides. The sequence continues at coordinate 518,168,458 of CM038145.1, forward strand.
ATGAAAAAGATTTTAGTTTGACCCTAGTTGAATTCATTTGATGCTAGGGTTTAGGCAATCCCCATTTCAATCTTAAATAAAATTTAGACATGTTAGCTTCCGCTTGTGCCTTGATTTGTATGCTCTGAATGTTGGGTCATGCGACCCCTGTTTGTAATATCTCGCTCCTCGGAGCCTAATGAATAAATACTTGAGTCGTAGAGTCATGTTGTGATGCCATGTTGTATTTGCACATATCGAGCATATTGTGTGTATGTTATTGAAATGCTTGGTATGTGTGGGATCTGACTATCTAGTTGTTTATCTTTAGTAGCCTCTCTTACCGGGAAACGTCTCCTAGTGTTTCCACTGAGCCATGGTAGCTTGCTACTACTCCGGAACACTTAGGCTGGCCGGCATGTGTCCTTCTTCGTTCTGTATACGTCCCTTCGGGAAATGTCACGTTGAGTACCGGAGTCTGTTAGCCCGCTACAGCCGGTTTATCGAGTCCTGCTAGCCCGTGCTACAGCCCGAACTTAATCGCTGATGACCGACACGTTCGATCTTTGGGTCATGGATGCTGTCCTGTAAGTTTGTGCCACTTTGGGTTTACGACTAGCCATGTCAGCCCGGGCTCCTTATCATATGGATGCTAGCGACACTATCATATACGTGTGCCAAAAGGCGCAAACGGTCCCGGGCAAAGGTAAGGCGACGCCCGTGGGAATACCGTGCGTGAGGCTGCAAAGTGATATGAGGTGTTACATGCTAGATCGATGTGGCATTGAGTCGGGGTCCTGACAGCTTTTTTTATTGTGCATTTGCATTGATTGTGTTTCTTTCTCAGTTGCCGGTAATTGTCCCCTCTCGATAGACATGGTTTCGACGACGAGTTCGATGACACCGATGAAGAACTATATTATCTTCAGAAGTGCCAGGCAAGCAAAACCCCCTTGTTCATTCCGATACAATCCCACTCTCTCGCTCCTGCTCTCTTTTACTGCATTAGGACAACAACGATTCAACTGTTACTTGCTGCGGTAGTTGAACCCCTTTATCCTTTGCATGACCTGTCATTCCACAGTAAATAGATGAAACCCACTAGCATGAGTAGGAGTTGTTTGAGCCCTGTTGTGCCTACTCATTCATGCTTGTTTGTCATGCCCGCTACTGCTTAGAGTTGAGTCAGGTCTGATTCATCGAGGATGAACCAGAGGTGTGTGAACATGTCCTACTGTGTGTGAGCTAAGTGTGTGAACACGATCTGGTAAAGGTATCGGTGAGAGGCCATGTAGGAGTACATGGTGGGTTGTCTCATTGAAGCCGTCCTTAGGAACTGAGTTCTGTGTTTGTGATCCATGATTCAGCTACTACCATGCATTGGGCCCTGAAATATGACCCCGCTCGACTTCTTATTCACCCTTGTCCTCTGTCCAGGAGTTGCAAGTAGTTTACGTGTTTGTAGTATCTTTGGAGGCCGTCTTGATCTGACCGTAGGGGTGGGCTGTGATCACGGTAGGCACGTGGCAGATAAACCGGGCGCCCGTTTGGTGTCACGGAACCTGTTCACATCGTTTGGGGCTGTGAGCGAAACTTGGCCGAACTCCTCATAGATGGAACCCAAATAGGCGATAAACCTGGACTAGAGACTTGAGTGTCTAGGTAGGTCGTGGTCTACACCCACGTCGGCTTTAAGCTTGAAGTCTGCCGAGCACATGTCGTGTGCGGGCGCTAAGTGGTGGAAACATGTATGAAGAAGTACACCCTCCGGGGTTAACATCATCTATTCAATAGCCGTGTCCGCGTAAAGGACTTCAGGTTGCCTATAACAGTTCATAGACAAGTGAAAGTGGATACTCTAAAATCGCAAGATAAGTGTGAGTGCTATGGATGGCGTTCTCGTGAGGGAGACGGAGCGGATCCATAGTGGTGTATTGATATGGTGAATATGTGGACTCGTGTGCCACCCTCAAAAGAGTTACATTGCGATCGTAGTTCAGGATAGCCATTGAGTCAAAGCTGGCTTGCTGCAGCTTAAACCCCACCATCCCTTTATTGATAATGATGCATATGTAGTTAGTTCGATGTAAGTCTTGCTGGGTACATTTGTACTCACGTTTGCCTATTTTATGTTTTTGCAGAGAGACTTGGTCTCGCTAGTAGTTCCACGTGGACTTGACGTTTAGCTTGTTACCTCAGCTACGATCTTGTGCCCTCGGCGGATCTGGTAGATAGTCGCTTCTAAGCCTTTTTCATTTGTAGATGTCGTACTCGGACATATTAGCTTCCTTTGTGCTTTGATTTGTATGCTCTGAATGTTGGGTCATGAGACCCTGTTTGTAATATCTCGCTCCTCGGGCCTATTGAATAAAATACTTGAGTCGTAGAGTCATGTTGTGATGCCATGTTGTATTTGCACATATCGAGCATATTGTGTGTATGTTATTGAAATGCTTGGTATGTGTGGGATCGACTATCTAGTTGATTATCTTTAGTAGCCTCTCTTCGGAAATTTCTCCTAGTGTTTCCACGAGCCATGGTAGCTTGCTATCGCTCCGGAACACTTAGGCTGGCCGGCATGTGTCCTTCTTCGTTCTGTATACATCCCTCGGGAAATGTCACGCGTTAGTACTGGAGTCTGTTAGCCCGCTTCAGCCCGGATTACGAATCTGCTAGCCCGGTGCTACAGCCCGGAACTTATTCGCTGATGACCGACACGTTCGATGCTGGGTCATGGATGCTGTCCTCGTAAGTCTGTGCCACTTTGGGTTTACGACTAGCCATGTCAGCCGGGCTCCTTATCATATGGATGCTAGCGACACTATCATATCGTGTGCCAAAAGGCATAAACGGTCCCGGCAAAGGTAAGGCGACACCGTGGGAATACCGTGCGTGAGGCCGCAAAGTGATATGAGGTGTTACAGGCTAGATCGATGTGACATTGAGTCGGGTTCCTGACACTCCCAAGCCCACCTCGACGGGTGGATCTCGCTTGGTACACCGTGCCACGGTGCCTAGTCATCCCAAGCCCACATGCATCGGTGCCACAGTAGACTACTAACACTACCTACAAACACGAAAACTAGTTGCAACTCTGGACAGAGAACAAGGGTGATTAAGAAGCCGAGAGGGGCACTTAAGCATTCCAATGCGTGGTAATGTAACTGTTCATGGATCACAAACACGTAACTTCAGTTCACGAGGGCGGCTGCAATGAGACAACCCACCATGTACTCCTACATGGCCTCTCACCGCTACCTTTACCAAATCGTGTTCACACACTTAGCTCTCAACAAGAGGACATGTTTACACACCTCCGATTCATTCCCGATGAATCGGACTGACTCAACTCTAAGCAATAGCAGGCATGACAAACAAGCATGAATGAGTAGGCACATCAGGGCTCAAACAACTCCTACTCATGCTAGTGGGTTTCATCTATTTATGTGGCAATGACAGTCATGCGAGAGGATAAAGGGTTCAACTACCGCAGCGAGTAACAGCTTGTATCATTGTTGTCCTAATGCAGTAAAAGAGAGCGAGGAGCGAGAGAGTGGGATTGTATCGGAATGAGCAAGGGGTTTTGCTTGCACCGCACTTCAAGATAATATAGTTCTTCATTGGTGTCATCGAACTCATCGTCGAAACCACATCTATCGACAGGGGACAATTACCGGCAAACAAAGAGGGACACAATCAATGCAATGCAACAAATATGATGCATGATAATGTCATGGCAATATGCTGTTAATTGAGCTAATGCAACTAGCAACAGATTAAATGGAGTTGGTTTGAATACAAGATTCAAATTCAAACTCCATATGTAGATATTTATATGCCATTTATATGATTTGTGCTAAACAGCAGCTGTAAGTTGTTCTAACATGCATGAAAATGGTACAGATGGATAGATTGGATTTTTCTGATCATTTTTCATATATAATTTATTTCATTTGGAGTTACGGTTGAATTTCTATGAATTTTAGAAGTTTTGGTTATTTTCTGGAATTTCCTGTATAAAAATAAATCCAGAAAATAGCTTATTAACGTCGACATGACGTCCTTTGTGATGTCAGCGGTCAACGGGCGCGGTCCAGGTCAAACCTGACCTGTGGGACCAGGGTGTCAGTGCGATTAGTTTAGTCGAAATTTAATTAAAACTAAACTAGATTAGTTAACGTGGTGGGCCCCACATCATCGACTCAACGAGTCAACCAGGCCTACGTGGTCAAAGTCAAAGTCGGCTGTGCCGGCGTTTAGCCGCCGGCGAACCCGACGCGGCGGCGGAAGTGGTTTTGGCCGTTCCGGCCACCAAATGGGACGCGGAAGGCATCAACGTGGAGCTGGGAACGAGCCGCGGCTATTGGTGGAGTCAGTTGAGGTCGGGGTGGCCGGAGTTGGCGCCATGATTTACCTAGGCGGGCACCGGAGTTCGGTTGTGCACGGGATCGTGTTGTGGTGCACGGGGAGGACGGTGGTGGGGTGATATGTGCTACTGGGAGCGTGCTGAGCACGATGGAGTGCTTGGACACGAGCTCTAGTGACTAGCGCGGCGGCGGCGACATCGCCGGCGGCGGTGAGCTCGCGGCTCCGGCAGATTCGATAGCTACGCGATGCAAACGAGGCAGGGAAGAGGGGGAAAAGATTCCAGTGCTCACGGTGAACTCGCAGAGCAGGCTAGTGGGCTCGGGGACGGTTTGGTGATGACGAAACAACGACGGCGATCTCGGGTGCCCGAGGAGGAACACGAGGGCGAAGGAGGCTCCACGGGGCGTCCGGCATCTTGTGGCTCGGCGGAGAGGACGGGGCGTCACTGCAGACCTCAGAGGCGCGTCGGAGGGGCTCGGAGATGGCTGTGGCCGTGGTGGAGCTCGTCGGCGGCGACGGTTGCGCTCTGTTCTTGCGAGAGAGAGAGCCAGAGGAGGGGATGAGGACGGGAGGAGGGTGAGAGAGGTCGAGAAGGGTGCGTGGCGTCTCGGGAGGGGTCGAGGCGCAGCAGCAGCTGGAGGTGGCGCTGGCGTCGAACAGCACGCAGCTGCTTCTCCTACTGGCAGGAGGAAGAAGACAGCGCTGCCCCTGGTGGGCTGGGCCTGTTGGCTGGGCTGGGCCTGTTGGCCCAGGTGGGCTTGGGCAGTAGGTGTCTTGCCAGTTAGCCTCTCTCTCTTTTATTTCTGTTTTCTAATTATTTACAGTAACCCGGGCTTTATTAAAAATACTTAGACTCTTTCAAAAATCATAAAACTACTCATGATCACTGGTGGGAATATATCCTCTGATCAACATTTTAGTTTATGATTATTTGAGCATTTAAAATATTTAATAGCATTTAAATGCCCAAATGCAAATAGAGTATGATTTAATTCAGAGCCCAATATGTCCTGCAAAAATATAAACCATTTTTGGTAGATGCTTTCACCTCAAACCAGAAATGTTGAACATTTTTAGAGGGCATTTTGAGTCCAATGAAAAAGATTTTAGTTTGACCCTAGTTGAATTCATTTGATGCTAGGGTTTAGGCAATCCCCATTTCAATCTTAAATAAAATTTAGACATGTTAGCTTCCGCTTGTGCCTTGATTTGTATGCTCTGAATGTTGGGTCATGAGACCCCTGTTTGTAATATCTCGCTCCTCGGAGCCTAATGAATAAATACTTGAGTCGTAGAGTCATGTTGTGATGCCATGTTGTATTTGCACATATCGAGCATATTGTGTGTATGTTATTGAAATGCTTGGTATGTGTGGGATCTGACTATCTAGTTGTTTATCTTTAGTAGCCTCTCTTACGGAAACGTCTCCTAGTGTTTCCATTGAGCCATGGTAGCTTGCTACTACTCCGAACACTTAGGCTGGCGGCATGTGTCCTTCTTCGTTCTGTGTACGTCCTTCGGGAAATGTCACGCGTTAGTACCGGAGTCTGTTAGCCCTTCTGCCCGGTTTACGAGTCCTGCTAGCCCGTGCTACAGCCCGAACTTAATCACGATGACCGACACGTTCGATCTTTGGGTCATGGATGCCTGTCCTGTAAGTTTGTGCCACTTTGGGTTTACGACTAGCCATGTCAGCCGGGCTCCTTATCATATGGATGCTAGCGACACTATCATATCGTGTGCCAAAAGGCATAAACGGTCCCGGGCAAAAGTAAGGCGGCGCCTGTGGGAATACCGTGCGTGAGGCTGCAAAGTGATATGAGGTGTTACATGCTAGATCGATGTGGCATTGAGTCGGGGTCCTGACAGCTTTTTTTATTGTGCATTTGCATTGATTGTGTTTCTTTCTCGCTTGCGGTAATTGTCCCTCTCGATAGACATGGTTTCGACGACGAGTTCGATGACACCGATGAAGAACTATATTATCTTCGAAGTGCGTGCAAGCAAAACCCCTTGTTCATTTCGATACAATCCCACTCTCTCGCTCCTGCTCTCTTTTCTGCATTAGGACAACAACGATTCAACTGTTATTTGCTGCGGAAGTTGAACCCTTTATCCTTTGCATGACTTGTCATTCCACAGTAAATAGATGAAACCCACTAGCATGAGTAGGAGTTGTTTGAGCCCTGATGTGCCTACTCATACATGCTTGTTTGTCATGCCTGCTACTGCTTAGAGTTGAGTCGGGTCTGATCCATCGAGGATGAATCAGAGGTGTGTGAACATGTCCTACTGTGAGTGAGCTAAGTGTGTGAACACGATTTGGTAAAGGTATCGGTGAGAGGCCATGTAGGAGTACATGGTGGGTTGTCTCATTGAAGCCGTCCTTAGGAACTGAGTTCTGCGTTTGTGATCCATGATACAGCTACTACCATGCATTGGGCCCTGAAATATGACCCCGCTCGACTTCTTATTCACCCTTGTCCTCTGTCCAGGAGTTGCAAGTAGTTTCTGGTGTTTGTAGCCTACTGGAGGCCGTGGACAGCGCTGACCGTAGGGGTGGGCTGTGATGCGGTAGGTACGTGGCACGGTGTACCGGATGCCCGTTTGGTATCTCGGGAACCCTGTTCACATCGTTTGGGGCTGTGGCGCTAAACTTGGCCGAACTCCTCATAGATGGAACCCAAATAGGCGATAAACCTGGACTAGAGACTTGAGTGTTTAGGTAGGTCGTGGTCTACACCCACGGCGGCTTAAGCTGAAGTCTGCCGAGCACATGTCGTGTGCACGCTAAGTGGTGGAAACATGTATGAAGAAGTACACCCTGCAGGTTAATATGATCTATTGAATAGCCGTGTCATGATAAAGGACTTCGGGTTGCCTATAACAGTTCATAGACAAGTGAAAGTGGATACTCTAAAATACGCAAGATAAGTGTGAGTGCTATGGATGGCGTTCTCGTAGGGAGACGGGAGCGGATCCATAGTGGTGTATTGATATGGTGAATATGTGGACTCGTGTGCGCCACCTCAAAAGAGTTACATGCAGTCGTAGTTTAGGATAGCCACCGAGTCAAAGCTGGCTTGCTGCTGTTAAACTCCACCATCCTTGTTGATAATGATGCATATGTAGTTAGTTACGATGTAAGTCTTGCTGGGTACATTTGTACTCACGTTTGCCTATTTTATGTTTTTGCAGAGAGACTTGGTCTCGCTAGTAGTTCCACGTGGACTTGACGTTTAGCTTGTTACCTCAGCTACGATCTTGTGCCCTCGGCAGATCTCAGTAGATAGTCGCTTTTCAAGCCTTTTTCATTTGTAGATGTCGTACTTTCGGACATGATAGCTTCCGCTTGTGCTTTGATTTGTATGCTCTGAATGTTGGGTCATGAGACCCTGTTTGTAATATCTCGCTCCTCGGGCCTAATGAATAAATACTTGAGTCGTAGAGTCATGTTGTGATGCCATGTTGTATTTGCACATATCGAGCACATTGTGTGTATGTTATTGAAATGCTTGGTATGTGTGGGATCGACTATCTAGTTGTTTATCTTTAGTAGCCTCTCTTACGGAAATGTCTCCTAGTGTTTCCACCGAGCCATGGTAGCTTGCTCTTGCTCCAAACACTTAGGCTGGACGGCATGTGTCCTTCTTCGTTCGTGTCATCCTTCGGGAAATGTCACGATGAATACCGAGTCTGTTAGCCCGCTACAGCCCGGTTCTCCGAGTCTGCTAGCCAGTGCTACAGCCCGAACTTAATCGCTGATGACCGACACGTTCGATCTTTGGGTCATGGATGCTGTCCTGTAAGTTTGTGCCACTTTGGGTTTACGACTAGCCATGTCAGCCGGGCTCCTTATCATATGGATGCTAGCGACACTATCATATCGTGTGCCAAAAGGCGCCAAACGGTCCCGGCAAAGGTAAGGCGGCGCCTGGGAATACCGTGCGTGAGGCTGCAAAGTGATATGAGGTGTTACATGCTAGATCGATGTGGCATTGAGTCGGGTCTGACAGCTTTTTTATTGTGCATTTGCATTGATTGTGTTTCTTTCTCGATTTGCGGTAATTGTCCCTCTCGATAGACATGGTTTCGACGACGAGTTCGATGACACCGATGAAGAACTATATTATCTTGAAGTGCGTGCAAGCAAAACCCCTTGTTCATTCGATACAATCCCACTCTCTCGCTCCTGCTCTCTTTTACTGCATTAGGACAACAACGATTCAACTGTTACTTGCTGCGGTAGTTGAACCCCTTTATCCTTTGCATGACCTGTCATTCCACAGTAAATAGATGAAACCCACTAGCATGAGTAGGAGTTGTTTGAGCCCTGATGTGCCTACTCATACATGCTTGTTTGTCATGCACTGCTCTTGCTTAGAGTTGAGTCGGTTACGATCCATCGAGGATGAATCAGAGGTGTGTGAACATGTCCTACTGTGAGTGAGCTAAGTGTGTGAACACGATTTGGTAAAGGTAGCGGTGAGAGGCCATGTAGGAGTACATGGTGGGTTGTCTCATTGAAGCCGTCCTTAGGAACTGAGTTCTGCGTTTGTGATCCATGATACAGCTACTACCATGCATTGGGCCCTGAAATATGACCCCGCTCGACTTCTTATTCACCCTTGTCCTCTGTCCAGGAGTTGCAAGTAGTTTCTGGTGTTTGTAGCCTACTGGAGGCCGTGGACAGCGCTGACCGTAGGGGTGGGCTGTGATGCGGTAGGTACGTGGCACGGTGTACCGGATGCCCGTTTGGTATCTCGGGAACCCTGTTCACATCGTTTGGGGCTGTGAGCGAAACTTCGGCCGGAACTCCTCATAGATGGAACCCAAATAGGCGATAAACCTGGACTAGAGACTTGAGTGTTTAGGTAGGTCGTGGTCTACACCCACGTCGGCTTTAAGCTGAAGTCTGCCGAGCACATGTCGTGTGCGACGCTAAGTGGTGGAAACATGTATGAAGAAGTACACCCTGCAGGTTAATATGATCTATTGAATAGCCGTGTCCGCGTAAAGGACTTCGGGTTGCCTATAACAGTTCATAGACAAGTGAAAGTGGATACTCTAAAATACGCAAGATAGCGTGAGTGCTATGGATGGCGTTCTCGTGAGGGAGGCGGAGCGGATCCATAGTGGTGTATTGATATGGTGAATATGTGGACTCGTGTGCGCCACCTCAAAAGAGTTACTTGCGATCGTAGTTTAGGATAGCCACCGAGTCAAAGCTGGCTTGTCTTTGTTAAACTCCACCATCCTTGTTGATAATGATGCATATGTAGTTAGTTCGATGTAAGTCTTCTTGGGTACATTTGTACTCACGTTTGCCTATTTTATGTTTTTGCAGAGACTTCAGTCTCGCTAGTAGTTCCACGTGGACTTGACGTTTAGCTTGTTACCTCAGCTACGATCTTGTGCCCTCGCCAGATCTCGTAGATAGTCGCTTTTCAAGCCTTTTTCATTTGTAGATTTACGTACTCGGACATGATAGCTTCCGCTTGTGCTTTGATTTGTATGCTCTCAATGTTGGGTCATGAGACCCTGTTTGTAATATCTCGCTCCTCGGGCCTAATGAATAAATACTTGAGTCGTAGAGTCATGTTGTGATGCCATGTTGTATTTGCACATATCGAGCACATTGTGTGTATGTTATTGAAATGCTTGGTATGTGTGGGATCTGACTATCTAGTTGTTTATCTTTAGTAGCCTCTCTTACCGGGAAATGTCTCCTAGTGTTTCCACCGAGCCATGGTAGCTTGCTACTTGCTCCGGAACACTTAGGCTGGCGGCATGTGTCCTTCTTCGTTCTGTATACATCCCTTCGGGAAATGTCACGCGATGAATACCAGAGTCCTGTTAGCCCGCTACAGCCCGGTTCTCCGGAGTCCTGCTAGCCCAGTGCTACAGCCTGGATTTACTCGCTGATGACCGAGACGTTCGATCTTTGGGTCATGGATGCTGTCCTGTAAGTTTGTGCCACTTTGGGTTTACGAATAGCCATGTCAGCCGGGCTCCTTATCATATGGATGCTAGCGACACTATCATATCGTGTGCCAAAAGGCTAAACGGTCCCGCAAAGGTAAGGCGACACCCGTGGGAATACCGTGCGTGAGGCCGCAAAGTGATATGAGGTGTTACAGGCTAGATCGATGTGACATTGAGTCGGGGTCCTGACAGCTTTGGTATCAGAGCCTGACTGCCTGTAGGATTCCAAGCCAAACTGGTCGAAGTTGAGTCTAGAAATGCTTTAGTTATGTAAGGGAATTGAATGTGGGATGGAACGTAAGGCTCTTTTTACTCCTTATACCTCATGGCCTTCTGATCTGAGTCAACCTCTTCTCTTCTACGGGGATTAAGAACTAGGCCTTTTCATCTATCTATCAGGATGACGTGTTACTAATCCATAGACCTATAGAATTGTTAGCTGCAAATCTCAGCTCAGATTTACTACTTCCGTATGTTCATAACTGTTGATCTCGAAACCTTGATATTGTGCTTCGGAGTGGCTATGCCACCATTTTTGTAGCATGTCTCCAATCTTTTGAGCATTTACAGCCGTTATGCTGTCCGAGTCATCCCAGGTTTCTAAATAGTCTGAAGCATTTGCAAGATCCCTTCCTTCCATTCCGATGTCCCTTTGGGCCAGATTAACCACACTAATCGGTGAGTTGAGGTATTCTATTGCCTCAACATATATGTTGGAATTATTATTATGACCCTAGGTGTCTTAGGGGATCATATAGTAATCTAGCCATGATTTGTATCCCAGTGTGATGATTCTGGCCTTTATTCCCGAAAGCATCCCGTGATGCCACTTAGTAGTAGGTATTCTATTCCTGGGTCCTTGAACCCGAGATTCACTCTACTTACTTCATGTTGATAGTGTTGCTAGTTCCTTTAGGTTATTAGTAACCTTTGCATTATTCCTCGTGGTCCGTGGTATTTCCTTCTTCCAAATACTATGAACCGCTTATGGCAGAAGTTTGTTGGATCAAAAGATCACAACAGGAGTGCTCGTGATGAGTTCTCCAATTTATATTGTGACTCTGCCAGTTCTACCTTTCGCATGGGTTATCCGGAAGAAATGTTGAGCTTAGCTCAACATACTAATCTATGCATCGACAACTCGAGAAAATTATATGCTCCTTTGAGTTGTTCTCTTAGTTGTCTTCGACCCTCGTCTATCAATTGATAGACAAGAGTAGTTAATGCACCGAGCTCATCAATGCTTATTATTCCTGTGGTCCGTCAAGCCATTCTATTCCCGAATGACTTGGAGAAACAAACTCCAGTACCTCATCCATATCCAGGATTGGGTCAAAGCAGTTGTACTCTGCAGATCAAATTGCTAATCTAGCTTTTGATTCTGTTCTACCTCGAGTATTACCCCTTTATGTCGATTGTCATGAGAATTGCACCATTTCTTATGAATTCTTGGCGCCGTAATACTTCTCGCCATCATTACTCATTCCTCGGTTCCGTGTTGTCGTAACCGAATGCCGACAAGTGAACCATGATGTGTGAAATCAATACTGCTAGCAACTCCGTTGCTTGGTAGCCAATGGACGATAATTTCATTCCTAGCATGTTGATTCTTGAATCATCATCCTAAGATAGGTCGTGCTACCTAGTTCTTACTTACGGTGCACTCTTCGATCGATGAGTTAGGATTGTGCCAAACCCTCGCTCTTGTGATCATATCGTCTTGCCCTGAAAAGCAAGATTGTTCTCAAGCTTAGTGACATATCGGTGGTTCGTGATTTTCTGAATATCTTCTTGGAAGTATCACCAGGTCGTCACCTGACCGCTATGTTGAGCTCGTGATCAAGTTGGTTTATTCCTGTAAACCACCTCTTTCTCCAAGAATCCATGCTAGATACCCCTGAGCTAGTTGGTTAAGCCAAACAACAACTTGGAGAGTTGGAAGATAAAGATTGCCTGGCTTAGTTCATTTTAAGGGATATATTTTTATGTGTGTTGAAGAAGGATGATAACTTCACCAATTGGTCCTTGAGACCAGTTGCTTGAGCTGTTGTCTTGCGAAAAACTTTGATTTGAGTGTGGGCTATTCTCAAATCAAATCAGAACCAACGATGTTCGTAATGTTGTCTTACTCGTGGATTTTCCTCGAGCATACACCATTATATCCTTTAGGTCTGACCAATGGTATCACTTGTTCACATAATTATGGAATTCCATCTTCATGGGAATCTTGATGAATTGTTGTTGAGCCCATCGACAACATCCTTGTCTTCTCCATAATTTTGTTGAACATTAAGCTAGTGTTGGAAACATTTTAAAAGCATTTGTTCATGCTAGCTCATGAAGCATATGTTCGGATGTAAGAAGTGACTTCCTCTAGTTCATGTGCATTTGATGCAAGTTGCCGCCGTGGATTCGAGAAAGTCAGTGTTGCCTCCTTTGGAATCATCCCCAAATCGGTCATGCATACGTGCGAAGTATTCTGTGGTTCGAAGACTTGCAACCTTCATTCTATATGTATTTCGTAGCACACCAAGCCACTGATTGATTTGTTCGAGGAGAAGAAGTTCCTTCGTAGGCTCATGACTTATGCCGGGACTTCGATATCCTCGATGATGGTTTCCCTCCTGAACTTGCTAGTATTTTAATATAAGACTACTACGTGGTCATGCTTGTCTTGGACAGCGTGTTCACAGGTTTGTAGCAGAACCAGCTCATGTTTTGGAGCTTGCTATCGTAGTTCATTTCCCGAGAATCACGCAACATCATCTCGTCGGTTTGTGTTGCAAACTTTCATTTTCCTTTCTAGACTCGATGTCACAACCTAGCTAGTCCATGCATTAGAATGTTGCATCATGTTTATTTCATTCAACAGAAATTTGAAATGGGATTGTCAGAACCCCCAACCCCCTCTGAAACAACTAGGGTTTATTAAAAATATTTTCGATGAACCTGAAATGCCCTTCTAAAAAGTCCATCATTTTTGTCTTGGTCCAGAAGCTTTGCCAAAAGTGGTGCACATTTTCCTAGGTCATCCTAAGGTCATTGAATAAAATCATAGTTATTTGGAATTTGGGCATTTTAAATTTATAAAATATTTCAAATGTCCAAATATCTCCAAACTAAAATGTTTCATGTTGGAAATATTCCAACAATGGACCAGGAGTAGTTTGGTGATTTTTAAAACCTATTTGGTATTTTAAATAAATCAACAAAGTTACAGAATAATAGAAAAGAAAAACAACAGGAAAGAAACTTACCTGGGCACTAGCCGGCCCACTAGCCAGCCCACCTGGCCGCCCAGCCAAAGACACCGCCCTGGCCAAGCTGCTTGTTGCCAGGCAGGCAGGCAGGGTGCTCGACGGCGAGCATGCACGGGTGCCACGCACCTGCTCGCCGTCTCGCCGCCCCTCTCGCCTTGCCACGTCGGGGATCGACCCCTCGCTCTCTCCCGCACCCCCCAGACGCCCCCGTTTCTCCCCAGCTCGTCTCCCTCGCTCCCCCACGCCATGGCCGACGCCACCGCCAAGCACCACCGTCGTAGCCGCCCTCCGTCGACCCCGCGCGCCACCGTGTCGAGACGCTCCGCCGTCGTCGACTCCTTCGCTTAGCCGAGCCCGAAGCGCCGCGTGCCCAAGACGCCGCACTAAGCTTCGCCCGAGTCCGCCGCCGAGATCCCCTTCAACGCCGTCGCCGCTGCAGCTCGTCCCGACCACGCCGTCGCACCGTTCGGCCCGCTGTGAGCCTAGCTACTTCCCGACTCTCTCTCTCGCTCCGTGCACCACAACGATCGCGACGAGATCGCCTGCGACGCACCGCCGCGACCTCGTCGCCGACGTGCTCCCGGCCACACTCCGGCCCCCTCACCCTGTCCAACACGTTCACCACGTCACGCTGGTGCTAACCACGCACCCCACGCACCCCACCGCACACTCCACCGCGAGTTCACTCTCACCCGAGCTCCGGTGGCCGCCAAACTTCGCCGCCCGGCGCTTACTCCGGCCACCCCGAGCTCAACGGACTCCGCCAAGAGCTGCGGCTCGTCCTTAGCTTCACTCCGGTGGTCGCGCGCCCGTTTGGTGGCGAAACACCAAAACCACTATCGCCGCCGCGTCGCTTCGCCAAGACTAGACGCCGATGGTTTGACCCCCCACAGGTCTATGACATGTGGGCCCAGCCCACTAATTAATCTAGTTTAGTTTAATTAAATTCTAAATAAGCTAACCCCATCGACATCGCTGGGACCCACTGGTCAGTTTGACCTGACCAGCCCGTTGAACCCTGACGTCAAGATGACGCAGGTCTTGTATAATATTTAAATTATCGAATTATTTTTACACAGAAATTCCAGAAATTGTTCCAAACTTCAAAAATTCATATAAAATCAACCATAGCTCCAAATGAGACAAATTATATATGAAAAATGATCAGAAAAATCCAATCTATCCATCTGTACTGGTTTCATGCATGTTTACAGAAGCTAACCCACTGTTTATGGCAGAACAAGATTAAACACTTTAAATGATCATATATGAGTTTGAATTTTGAATCTTTGGTTCAAATTGGTTCAAACCCATCTGATTTTAGTTGCATTAGCCCAAAGCACTCATTTTGCCATGTCTCATTGCATGCATCATATTGTTGCATCTTGTTTGGTAATGTTTGTGTATCGGTGTTCTGCGGCGTTTTACGGCCCGAGGAGTACCGTGATAACCTGCACGAAGAACAATACCCGTGTAACGACCCGTCGAACAAGCAACCAACCATTTGATCATATCGATAAAATCCCACGTTCTTGCACCTGCTCTTGTTTATCGCATTAAGACAACGCGATTCAAACTGCTGTGCTGCGGTAGTTGAACCCATTTCCTCTGCATGACTGTCATTGCCACAAGAATTAGATGAAACCCACTAGCATGTGTAGGAGTTGATTGAGCCATGTGATTGTGTTGTTCCTACCTTGCTATGCCTGCTATGCTTAGAGTCGTGTCGTCGGTTCATCGGGATGATGGCTAGAGTGAAATGATCGAGTCGGATGAGAGTAAGGTGTTGAACACGATTTGGTAAAGGTATCAATGAAAGGCCATGTAGGAGTACATGGTGGGTTGTTTCATTGAGGCCGCCCTTAACTCGAGATCTGTATGTGTGATTTAAGATTCAGCTACTACCATGCATTGGGCCCGAAACCAATGGACCCTCTCGACTTCTTATTCACCCTAGTCTTGGTCCGGGGAGTTGCAAGTAGTTTCGGTGTTTGTAGCCTCTTCGAGGCCGTGGACAGCGCTGACCGTAGGGGTGGGCTGTGATACGGTAGGTACGTGGCCGGGTGTACCGGATGCCCGTTTGGTATCCCGGGAACCCTGTTCACATCGTTTGGGGCTGTGGGCGAGACTTCGGCCGGAACTCCTCATAGATGGAACCCAAATAGGCGATAAACCTGGACTAGAGACTTGTGTGTCTAGGTAGGTCGTGGCCGACACCCACGTTGGGCTTCCGCTTGAAGGTTGCCGAGTACATGTCGTGTAAACGGCGATAAGTGGTGAGAGCGTGTATGAAGAAGTACACCCCTGCAGGGTTAACATCATCTATTCGAATAGCCGCGTCCGCGGTAAAGGACTACTTGGTTGCCTATACAGTTCATAGACAAGTAAATGGATACTACTAAAAGCCTCAAGATAAGCGTGAGTGCCGAGGATGGCTTCTCCGTAGGAAGACGGGGTTGGATCCTCGGTGGTGTATTGAAGTGATGAGTAGTGGACTCGAGTGCGCAAAACTATTTCAAGTTGGTGTCTCGTAGGATAGCTTAGCCATGAGTCAAAGCTGGCTTGCTGCAACAACCCCACCAACCCTTCTTGATAATATGCATGTATGTAGGGTCGATGTAAGTCTTCTTTGAGTACCTTTGTACTCATGTTGCTTTAATTTACATTTTTCAAAGATGCCTCAAACCCTTCCGACGGGTTCTTCGTGAGCGTTGACATCGATGAGTAGACTAAGGCCCGTGGTGATCCCGAGCAAGAGAAGGACCATGTAGTATAGCTAGGCTTACCCAAGCCTCTTTTATTTTACTAGTTGTGCGTACTCGGACAAAACACTTCCGCTGTGGCTTGTATGCTTGTATGACTTGTATGTGGGTCGTGTGACCCGTGCTTGTGTGTATGTTATGAATGGCTCTCTGAGCCTTTAAATAAAGTACTTGTGTCGTAGAGTCATGTTGTGATGCCTTGTTGTATTTGCACATATCGAGCATATTGTGTGTATGATTGAAATGCTTGGTATGTGTGGGATCTGACTATCTAGTTGTTTATCTTTAGTAGCCTCTCTTACCGGGAAATGTCTCCTAGTGTCTCCACCGAGCCATGGTAGCTTGCTACTGCTCCGGAACACTTAGGCTGGCCGGCATGTGTCCTTCTTCGTTCCTGTGTCTGTCCCTTCGGGGAAATGTCACGCATTGAGTACCGGAGTCTTGTTAGCCCGCTACAGCCCGGTTTACCGGAGTCCTGCTAGCCCAAAGCTTCAGCCCGAACTTACTTGCTGTTGACCGACACGTTCGATCTTTGGTCATGGATGCTGTCCTGTAAGTCTGTGCCACTTTGGGTATACGACTAGTCATGTCAGCCGGGCTCCTTTTCATATGGATGCTAGCGACACTATCATATACGTGTGCCAAAAGGCTAAACGGTCCCGGCCAAGGTAAGGCGACACCGTTGGGATACCGTGCGTGAGGCCGCAAAGTGATATGATGTGTTACTGAGCTAGATCGATGTGACACCGAGTCGGGTCCCGACAGCGTTAGCATCGAGCCGGACTGCTGTAGGTTCTCCAAGCCAAACTGGTCGATGTTGAGTCTAGAAATGCTTTAGTTATATGTAGGGAATTGATTGTGGGACGGTGCGTAAGGCTCTTTTTACTTCTTTATCTCATAATATTCTGATCTGAGTCACCCATTCTTCCACCGGGGTTAAGGATTAGGACCTCTTCTCTCTATTAGGCTCACGTGTTACTAATCAAGAGTACCTTGTAGGTTTGATGGTTACAAGCCTGGTTCAGTTTTACTATCTGTTATGTTACCAAATTGGACCCGTAACCTTGATATGATATTGTTGAGTGGTTATGCAGATCCTTGTGAAATGTCTCAATCCTTTGAGCATTTACGCTTGTTATCTTGTCCAAATTCCGCTAGAAATACTAATGCCTATGCATTGTGGTTGTGCTTCCAGATGGCCACTCGTGATCACAATCAAGTGGTTCGTCTGACCAGATGCATTGGTGTGACCGGTCATACTACCATGCTAGTTCGGGTTATGATCGAAGCGGGATACCGTTGGTACCCCGAATACACAGTTGAAGAGCAGTATCGAGACTTTAATCAAAGTCAGTATCTTTGCACTGTCCGGGTGTTTCCCTCTTATCCTGGTTCCACCGAGGCCCTTCACAGCTCCTATGGGCTTGGTGTTACTATTGATATGGCGGTTCAAGATGCTGCATACTCTATGATGACCATTATACGAGCCAGGACTGGACTGCTCCGCAACACCGACTTCCGGTATATGCCGAGTTCACTTCCTGGAGCGTTTGGTTATCTCCGAGCCATCTATGCCGATTCTAGTCAGGAGGACTCCCTAACCCGTACCACCGCTGAGTTGCTCGAGGACAAGGACCGAGAGAGTCGGGCCTTGAGGATGGAGCTCTTCAATGCCCGTCTTGATCATCACCGGGCTACCTTGACTCGTTTTGCACCGGCTGTTCAAGCTGGTTATATGGATATGAGAGATTTGTATCCTGTCAGGGCTGCTCTGCCAGACATGATGGACTGGCGTGATGTGGGGGGCATCACCCCACCTCGTGGTCCTCGCTTGCCACCGTTCAGAGGTCCAAGACCTCACCCTTGCCCTTACGGTCCACAGGCTCCCGGGACCGTCTGCTTCCCAGACGATCACGTTGAACTCCCAGGTTATGGAGGAGACTTCTACGAGAACTACTACGGAGACGCCTGAGTTAGTAGTAGTCCCACTAGTATTGTAACAGTTGTATTTCCACCGTCCTGCGTGACCCGTGGAATATGACTTAGTGTGTACTAATCCCGGAGGTGTAACAAAAATAATGTATAGGAGCTTGGTGTGCCTCCGATGAGATGTAATCTTCCTTTCACCGTAGTAGTACTTTGTTTGGTCTTGTACTAAACCTTGTATGGTGTGTATGACGATGGAATAAAGAAGTAGTTTCTGTATCCACCATGTCATACGGATGATCATCTCGCATTCCGAGTTATCCATTACATTCTACACTTCTATGTTAGAATCTTGCCATCCTGGACTAAATCCTTGTCTTGTTTTCCCTAGGATGGTTAACACCCGCAACAACCCTGCTCCGCCAGAGCAGGCCGAAGGCAGTGGAGTTGGAGAAGCAAACCTGCCTCGCCCTCCTTCTCTGGCCGAAGTTATGCTGGAGGCCGAGAGAAACAAACGGGAGACCAACCGTTTGCTGGAGCGTATCGAACAGAACACAGCCCATCATCCGAGAGACAACTTGGTGTCGCTCAGTGACTTCATCAAGTTACACCCGCCTACCTTCCACCACTCCGTCGAGCCTCTCGACGCTGATGATCGCAACCGCGGCATTACTCACAAGCTGCGTTCTGCACTGGTAGCTGAGGCGGACAAGGTCACCTTTGCTGCATATCATCTCGAAGGCCCCGCCAGTCTCTGGTGGGAGAACTATATGACTATGCGCCCAGTTGGCCATGTCACTACTTGGGCAGAATTCAGCGAGGCTTTCCGTGAACATCACATTCCGGAGGGTCTCATGGATCGCAAACGTGAGGAGTTCTGCAGTTTCACCCAAGGTCGTCTCTCCGTGGACGCCTATAGCAGAGAGTTTGGTAACCTCGCACGTTATGCCACTGAAGAGGTCTCCACTGACGCCAAGAAACAGGCAAGGTTCCGCAAGGGACTTAGCCCCGAGCTCCGCCGAGATCTCGCTCGCATGAGTGCACCTCTTTCCGAAGCTTGTTAACAAAGCCATCGGCGCTGAAACTGGTCGACTGATTTCGAGGCAACACGCAAGCATGGTCGTGATATGGGTTCCTCATCCGGTCTTTGGACCACGAAGCGCCGTGTGTGGGTGCCTAATATCGCCTCGCCACCCAGATTCACACCGAGGCCATCCTTCCAGCGCCTCCCCGCTCAGCCAGTATGCACCAACTAGGCCCTATGGTGGACCAACCAACAGCGCTCTCTCTGCGCCAGCCCCGTGACATGCTTCAAATGTGGGGAATCAGGCCACTACATGCGCGATTGCCCCAGCACCAACCCCAACCAGCCTGCAAAAGCTGTTGGCGTGGCAAGCCAGCAGGAAAAGTGTTCTATGCTGCCGCCACCACCGCACGTGGCCATGTTAATTGTGTCTCACCGAGGAGGCCCAAGAGGATCCCAACGTCGTGCTCGATGCGCTTCTTGTTAATTGCCACCCGCATCCGTTCTTTTCGACATCGAGCATCTCATTCATTCATATCCGAAAATTATGCTCGTTTGCATAACACTACATTCTGTGACATGCCTTCCACCATGGAAATTTCTACCCCGGGTTCTAGATGGCAAACCTCTAGAGTAAGCCATGGAAATGAAATTCAGGTCGACAGACTTGTTTTCCTTGCATCGTTGATAGCTCTCAAATCTTCGGATATAAATATCATCTTGGGTATGGACTGGATGTCAGCCCATCATGCCAAGATTGATTGCTTCTCTAGGACTGTTCAACTTACGCACCCATCGGGAAAGATAGTCAATGTCTTGACCCGAATATCTAAGCGTCAATTATATTCTCTTAATGCCAGTCCATTGCCAGACCTCGAAGACGTTCCGGTAGTCCGTGACTTTCCGGATGTCTTTCCAGAAGAATTGCCAGGTGTTCCACCTGACAGAGATGTTGAATTCGTGATAGATCTCATTCCAGGAACTGTCCCAATTTCTAGAAGACCCTATAAGATGGCACCCCTAGAACTAGCCGAACTTAAGAAACAACTCGATGAGGCCTTACAAAAGGGTTTCATCCGTCCTAGTTCATCTCCTTGGGCTTGCCCCGTCCTCTTCGTCAAGAAGAAGGATGGTACGGATCGGATGGTTGTAGACTATCGACCCGTCAACTTGGTCACAATTAAGAACAAGTATCCGCTCCCGGGATCAACGATCCGTATGATCAGCTCGCAGGATCCTCGGTCTTCTCTAAGATGGATTTGAGGTTAGGCTACCATCAAATCAAAATCCAAACGGGACATTCCTAAACGGCTTTTGTTACTCGTTACGCCAATACGAGTACACCGTCATGTCCTTTGGCTTAACCAACGCCCCAGCCACCTTCTCCCGGTTAATGAACTCAATCTTCATGGAGTATTTGGATAAATTCGTCGTGGTTTACCTCGATGACATACTCATCTATTCCAAGAACGAGGAAGAACATGCCGAACATCTAAGGCTAGTGTTGATGAAACTTCGAGAGCATCGCCTTTATGCCAAGTTTTCCAAATGCGAATTTTGGCTGCCAGAAGTGACCTATCTAGGACATGTAATTTCTGGTAAAGGTATTGCTGTAAACCCCGAGCGAGTTCAAGCCGTCCTTAATTGGACTCCACCTGAATCGGTCAAGCAAGTTCGGAGCTTCCTTGGCTTAGCGAGCTATTGTCGCCGCTTCGTCGAGAACTTCTCCAAAGTTGCTAAACCTCTAACTGAACTCCTCAAGAAGGATAAAAAGTTCGAGTGGACTCCACAATGTGAGCACAGTTTCCAGGAACTGAAAAGACGTTTAACTTCTGCTCCCGTGTTGGTACCACCAGATTTCTCTAAAGACTTTGTTATCTATTGCGACGCCTCGCGACAAGGACTAGGCTGTATTCTCATGCAAGATCGACACGTAATTGCTTATGGTTCACGGCAATTACACCCACATGAGGAAAACTACCCTACTCATGATCTAGAGCTTGCAGCTGTAGTCTATGCACTCAAAACCTGGCGACATTACCTTCTTGGTAATCGCTATAAATCTACACCGATCACCAAAGTCTGAAATATATATTTACCCAACCAGATTTGAATCTCGTGCAAAGACGTTGGGTCGAGTTGATCTCAGATTTCGATTTAGGGATAACTTATACCCCAGAAAAGCCAACGTCATGGCTGATGCGCTAAGTCAGAAA
Source organism: Aegilops speltoides (assembly GCA_021437245.1). Taxonomy (NCBI): domain Eukaryota; kingdom Viridiplantae; phylum Streptophyta; class Magnoliopsida; order Poales; family Poaceae; genus Aegilops; species Aegilops speltoides. Next base: position 518,189,978 of record CM038145.1, read on the forward strand.
TCTTATTGCAACAATCTAATGTTGCAACAAAGTCAACCACTTCTCCACGAGGAATTTCGGAAGCTTAACCTTCACATTGTTCCTCGAGGGTTCCTTTCCACCTTGGTGGCGAAACCTTCCCTTACGGATCAGATCATCAAGGCCCAAAAGGTAGATCCGGGAATTTCCCGCATCAAAAGAAACGTCAAGAAAGGAGTTGCGGATTGTTTCTCCATTGATGATCAAGGGTCGATACTTGAACCCGCCTAGTGGTTCCTAAGGTGCGAAACCTGCGGCGATTAATCCTTAAGGAAGCTCATGAATCTCCTCTCACCATTCATCCCGGTGGCACTAAAATGTATCAGGACCTACGCCAGAGGTTCTGGTGGACTAGGATGAAGAGAGACATTGCTCAATATGTTGCTAACTGCGACGTCTGCCGTCGTGTAAAAGCAGAGCATCAACGGCCTGCTGGCACCCTTCAACCTTTAGCTATTCCTGAATGGAAATGGGATAAAATTAGTATGGATTTCATCACTGGTTTTCCCAGGACCAAGAGAGGGAATAACGCTATCTTTGTCGTTATCGACCGCCTTTCCAAAGTAGCCCATTTCTTACCTGTTCGCGAGAGTATAACCGCTAGTCAGCTAGCAGACTTGTACGTATCCCGAATAGTGTCTCTTCATGGTGTTCCATTGGAAATAAACTCGGATAGAGGAAGTCTCTTCACCTCTCGATTTTGGGAAAGTTTCCAAAACGCTATGGGAACCCATCTTTCCTTTAGCACTGCGTTCCACCCTCAATCAAGTGGTCAAGTGGAACGTGTCAACCAAATCCTAGAAGACATGCTTCGAGCTTCGGTTATCTCATTCGGAATGGATTGGGAGAAATGCCTTCCATTTGCCGAATTTGCTTATAACAACAGCTATCAATCTAGCTTGGGCAAAGCACCTTTTGAAGTTCTCTATGGGCGAAGGTGTGAACACCTCTTAACTGGTCGAAACCGGGAAAGACAATTCTTTGGCCCGGATATGATCCAGAGGCGAAGAAACAAGTTCGCATCGCTCGTGAAAAGTTGAAAACAGCCCAATCTCGTCAAAAGAGTCAATATGACCGAAAACATAAGGCTATGACTTACGAGGTTGACGAGAAGGCTTACCTTGGGTTACCCTCCAAGGGAACCCATCGCCCGATATCAAAGGCAAATTGGCTCCTCGCTACATTGGACCCTTTCGCATTCTTGCCAAACGAGGAGAAGTTGCCTACCAATTGAACTACCTCCGCATCTCTCCAAAGTCCACGACGCCTTCCACGCTTCTCAACTCAGCGTTGCTTCTCGGATCCTATCCGTGGAGTGGACCACTAAACGCTTGATCTCCAAGATAATCTCACATATCGAGAATACCCTGCTCAGATCCTCGATCAAGCCGAGCGCACTACTCGACGGCATAATATCAAGTTTCTCAAGGTTCAATGGTCGCATCATTCTGAGAAGGAAGCCACTTGGGAAAGGGAGGATCGTCTTCGACTTGAGTATCCCGCCCTCTTTCCGGAGGAACCTAAATCTCGGGACGAGATTCTTTTGAGTGGGGGTGAGTTGTCACAACCTAGCTAGTCCATGCATTAGAATGTTGCATCATGTTTATTTCATTCAACAAAATTTGAAATGGGATTGCCAGAACCCCCAACCCCTCTGAAACAACTAGGGTTTATTAAAAATATTTTCGATGAACCTGAAATGCCCTTCTAAAAAGTCCATCATTTTTGTCTTGGTCCAGAAGCTTTGCCAAAAGTGGTGCACATTTTCCTAGGTCATCCTAAGGTCATTGAATAAAATCATAGTTATTTGGAATTTGGGCATTTTAAATTTATAAAATATTTCAAATGTCCAAATATCTCCAAACTAAAATGTTTCATGTTGGAAATATTCCAACAATGGACCAGGAGTAGTTTGGTGATTTTTAAAACCTATTTGGTATTTTAAATAAATCAACAAAGTTACAGAATAATAGAAAAAGAAAAACAACAGGAAAGAAACTTACATGGGCACTAGCCGGCCCACTAGCCAGCCCACCTGGCCGGCCCAGCCCAGAGCACCCAGCCAATGAGCTGCTTGTCGCCGGCCAGTGAGCGTGGTGCTCGACGGCGAGCATGCACGGTGCCACGCACCTGCTCGCTGCCTCGCCGCCCTCTCGCCTTGCCACGTCGGGATCGACCCTCGCTCTCCCGCACCCCAGACGCCCGTTTCTCCCAGCTCGTCTCCCTCGCTCCCCCACGCCATGGCCGACGCCACCGCCGCCAAGACCACCGTCGTGCCCGCGCCCTCCGTCGACCCCACGCCGCGCCACCGTGTCAGACGCTTCCGCCGTCGTCGACTCCTTCGCTAGCCGAGCCTCGAAGCGCCGCGTGCCCAAGACGCCGCACTAAGCTTCGCCGAGTCCGCCGCGCGGAGATCCCCTTCAACGCCGCCGCCGCTGCAGCTCGTCCCCGACCACGCCGTCGCACCGTTCGTCCCGCCAGTGAGCCTAGCTACTTCCCGACTCTCTCTCTCGCTCCGTGCACCACAACGATCGCGACGAGGATCGCCTGCCGACGCCCGCGGACCTCGCCGCCGACGTGCTCCCGCCACACTCCGCCCCCTCACCTGTCCAACACGTTCACCACGCCACGCTGGTGCTAACCACGCACCCCACGCACCCCACCGCACACTCCACCGCGAGTTCACTCTCACCCGAGCTCCGGTGGCCGCCAAACTCGCCGCCGGCGCCTACTCCGGCCACCCCGAGCTCAACGGACTCCGCCAAGAGCTGCGGCTCGTCCTAGCTTCACTCCGTGGTCGCCGCGCCCGCTTGGTGGCGAAACACCAAAAACCACTATCGCCGCCGCGTCGGGCTCGCCGGCGGCTAGACGCCGGTGGATTTGACCCCCCCTGGGTCTATGACATGTGGGCCCAGCCCCACTAATTAATCTAGTTTAGTTTAATTAAATTCTAAATAAGCTAACCCCACTGACACGCGGGACCCACTGGTCAGTTTGACCTGACCAGCCCGTTGAACCCTGACGTCAGCATGACGCAGTGCTGACGCAATATTTAAATTACTGGAATTATTTTTACACAGGAAATTCCAGAAATTGTTTCAAACTTCAAAAATTCATATAAAATCAACCATAGCTCCAAATGAGACAAATTATATATGAAAAATGATCAGAAAAATCCAATCTATCCATCTGTACTGGTTTCATGCATGTTTACAGAAGCTAACCCACTGTTTATGGCAGAACAAGATTAAACACTTTAAATGATCATATATGAGTTTGAATTTTGAATCTTTGGTTCAAATTGGTTCAAACCCATCTGATTTTAGTTGCATTAGCCCAAAGCACTCATTTTGCCATGTCTCATTGCATGCATCATATTGTTGCATCTTGTTTGGTAATGTTTGTGTATCGGTGTTCCTGCGGCAGGTTCTGGCCCCGAGGAGTACCGTGATAACCCAGACGAAGAACAATACCCGTGTAACGACCCGTCAGGCAAGCAACCAACCATTTGATCATATCGATAAAATCCCACGTTCTTGCACCTGCTCTTGTTTACTGCATTAAGACAACGCGATTCAAACTGCTGTGTGTCATGCGGTAGTTGAACCCATTTCCTCTGCATGACTGTCATTGCCACAAGAATTAGATGAAACCCACTAGCATGTGTAGGAGTTGATTGAGCCATGTGATTGTGTTGTTCCTACCTTGCTATGCCTGCTATGCTTAGAGTCGTGTCAGGTCTGGTTCATCGGGATGATGGCTAGAGTGAAATGATCGAGTCGGTACGAGAGTAAGGTGTTGAACACGATTTGGTAAAGGTATCAATGAAAGGCCATGTAGGAGTACATGGTGGGTTGTTTCATTGAGGCCGTCCTTAAGCACTGAGATCTGTATGTGTGATTTAAGATTCAGCTACTACCATGCATTGGGCCCAAACCAATGGACCCTCTCGACTTCTTATTCACCCTAGTCTTCGGTCCAGGAGTTGCAAGTAGTTTCTGGTGTTTGTAGCCTACTGGAGGCCGTGGACAGCGCTGACCGTAGGGGTGGGCTGTGATGCGGTAGGTACGTGGCCGGGTGTACCGGATGCCCGTTTGGTATCCCGGGAACCCTGTTCACATCGTTTGGGGCTGTGGGCGAGACTTCGGCCGGAACTCCTCATAGATGGAACCCAAATAGGCGATAAACCTGGACTAGAGACTTGTGTGTCTAGGTAGGTCGTGGCCGACACCCACGTTGGGCTTCCGCTTGAAGGTTGCCGAGTACATGTCGTGTAAACGGCGATAAGTGGTGAGAGCGTGTATGAAGAAGTACACCCTGCAGGTTAACATCATCTATTCGAATAGCCGCGTCCGCGGTAAAGGACTACTTGGTTGCCTATACAGTTCATAGACAAGTAAATGGATACTACTAAAAGCCTCAAGATAAGCGTGAGTGCCGAGGATGGCTTCTCCGTAGGAAGACGGGGTTGGATCCTCGGTGGTGTATTGAAGTGATGAGTAGTGGACTCGAGTGCGCAAAACTATTTCAAGTTGGTGTCTCGTAGGATAGCTTAGCCATGAGTCAAAGCTGGCTTGCTGCAACAACCCCACCAACCCTTCTTGATAATATGCATGTATGTAGGGTCTGATGTAAGTCTTGCTGAGTACCTTTGTACTCATGTTGCTTTAATTTACATTTTTCAGAAGATGCCTCAAACCCTTCCGACGGGTTCTTCGTGAGCGCTGACATCGATGAGTAGACTAAGGCCCAGGTGGTGATCCTGAGCAAGAGAAGGACCATGTAGTATAGCTAGGCTTACCCAAGCCTCTTTTATTTTACTAGTTGTCTGTACTCAGACAAAACACTTCCGCTGTGGCTTGTATGCTTGTATGACTTGTATGTGGGTCGTGTGACCCGTACTTGTGTGTATGTTATGAATGGCTCTCTGAGCCTTTAAATAAAGAATTTGTGTCGAGAGTCATGTTGTGATGCCTTGTTGTATTTGCACATATCGAGCATATTGTGTGTATGATTGAAATGCTTGGTATGTGTGGGATCCGACTATCTAGTTGTTTATCTTTAGTAGCCTCTCTTACGGAAATGTCTCCTAGTGTCTCCATCGAGCCATGGTAGCTTGCTACTGCTCCTAACACTTAGGCTGGCGGCATGTGTCCTTCTTCGTTCTCGTGTCTGTCCTTCGGGAAATGTCACGCATTGAGTACCGGAGTCCTGTTAGCCCGCTTCTGCCCGGTTTATCGAGTCTGCTAGCCAGTGCTTCAGCCCGAACTTACTTGCTGTTGACCGACACGTTCGATCTTTGGGTCATGGATGCTGTCCTGTAAGTCTGTGCCACTTTGGGTATACGACTAGTCATGTCAGCCCGGCTCCTTTTCATATGGATGCTAGCGACACTATCATATACGTGTGCCAAAAGGCGCAAACGGTCCCGGGCCAAGGTAAGGCGACACCCGTTGGGATACCGTGCGTGAGGCCGCAAAGTGATATGATGTGTTACAGGCTAGATCGATGTGACACCGAGTCGGGGTCCTGACACTCGATGAGTCTAGATTATTCTGACACCAACCAGATCTGAATCTCAGGCAGATATGTTGGTTGGAACACTTCCCAAGAACTATAATATTGGTCTCGCAATAATCGGTAAAGTGGATATCGTGGCCAACACACCCCGCCGAAAGACCTGTTATTGTAGTATCTTCATTGAGAAAGTTGGCCACCTCCCCATGGGGATTTCGCAGGATTTACTCCTAGCTGTCCCTTATGGATTTTGTGTTTCAAGTCCGACCTTTACTTGATGTTCCGGATATCAAACCTTATCTATGAATGGGATACGCTGGTGCATCATGGAGAACATTAGAAGCGGAGTGCTAAATGTCTCTCGGTCGATCATCCAGATTTTGTTCCCTTGGTCTCGCTAAGGTGAAGTCTGAGAAAGTGTTGCCTTCCTTTGTATCTGCATCCTCCACCGGCATTCGTCATGGTAGTATGTTGTGTTGCCAGGATCCCTGACACGGATATTGGTAAAACCTTGATGAATATGTAAATGCTCAAGTTCTTGAGAGCACGCACAAGCACTATGTATTATCACCGGCACTAACTGGAATTGTTCCTAGTCTTTTCGGTTATGCTATAACCACTCCAATAGTGGAATCACTCTCTACTGTTGAGCTTCTCCCCAGTTACCAAAATCATTCCTTATGTTGTCTTCAACAAGGTAACCCACATCATCCATTCTGGCCCGAGAATGTCATTCTTTCGGACTCTTTCAAATAATTGATTGTGATTTGCCTTAGGCTGGTATAAAGAGTTTCAATGATCTCTGAATCAAATGTAATTCTTTTGGCCACTTAAGGGGATATTTCTACGAGTCACCTTCCATAAGGTGTCTCGTTGTGGTATCATGACAATTATTTCCCTCGCTACTTTGAAACCTCATCAAATTGTTTCTTCCGTCCTTCATGATGTGTGTTTAGTCTCTCAGCTCAAGAGATGTTCTACATCTCATTCCGTGAGTTGATCTTGTGATCATTAAGACGATCCACCCTTGTAGAGTGTCTCTGTCCTCGTGTTGGATGAAAATCTCAAAAGCAAAGACGTCAAGATCAATTGGAGCACTGAATCAGCATCCTCGAGTAGGACATATGGATCGTGAAGATCGTGTTAGTTTGTACCCTCTGCCTTCTTACCTCACGTCTTGAATCTCGGGTCGAGATTCTTGTTTAGTGGGGGTGAGTTGTCACATCCCTGGTCCTGATACCAACGCTGTCAGGACCCCGACTCAATGTCACATCGATCTAGCCTGTAACACATCATATCACTTTGAGGCCTCACGCACGGTATCCCAACGGGTGCCACCTTACCTTGGCCCGGGACCGTTTTCCCGAAGCCTTTTGGCACACGATATGATAGTGTCGCTAGCATCCATATGATAAGGAGCCCGGCTGACATGACTAGTCGAGGTAAACCCAAAGTGGCATAGACTTACAGGACAGCATCCATGACCTAAGTGCATTAGCTTGTTTCTCATAAACAGCAAGGTTAAAATGATCACCCGTCAGGCAAGCAACCAACCATTTGATCATATCGATAAAATCCCATGTTCTTGCTCCTGCTCTCGTTTACTGCATTAAGACAACGCGATTCAAACTGCTGTGTGCTGCGGTAGTTGAACCCATTTCTCTGTGATGACTGTCATTGCCACAAAGAATTAGATGAAACCCACTAGCATGTGTAGGAGTTGATTGAGCCATATGATTGTGTTGTTCCTACCTTGCTATGCCTGCTATGCTTAGAGTCGTGTCAGGTCCGGTTCATCGGGGTGATGGCTAGAGTGAAATGATCGAGTCGGTACGAGAGTAAGGTGTTGAACACGATTTGGTAAAGGTATCGATGAAAGGCCATGTAGGAGTACATGGTGGGTTGTTTCATTGAGGCCGTCCTTAAGCACTGAGATCTGTATGTGTGATTTAAGAATCAGCTACTACCATACATTGGGCCCTGAAATATGACCCCGCTCGACTTCTTATTCACGCTAGTCCCCTGTCCAGGAGTCGCAAGTAGTTTCTGGTGTTTGTAGCATACTGGAGGCCGTGGACAGCGCTGACCGTAGGGGTGGGCTGTGATGCGGTAGGTACGTGGCACGGTGTACCGGATGCCCGTTTGGTATCTCGGGAACCCTGTTCACATCGTTTGGGGCTGTGAGCTAAACTTCGCCGAACTCCTCATAGATGGAACCCAAATAGGTGGCAAACCTGACTAGAGACTTGAGTGTCTAGGTAGGTCGTGGTCTACACCCACGCCGGCTTTAAGCTTGAAGTCTCGCAGAGCACATGTCGTGTGCGACACGCTAAGTGGTGGAAACATGTATGAAGAAGTACACCCTGCGAGGTTAACATCATCTATTCGAATAGCCGCGTCATGATAAGGACTACTTGGTTGCCTATACAGTTCATAGACAAGTAAATGGATACTACTAAAAGGCTCAAGATAGCGTGAGTGCCGAGGATGGCTCCTCCGTGAGGAAGACGGGGTTGATCCTCGGTGGTGTATTGAAGTGATGAGTAGTGGACTCGAGTCATAAAACTATTTCAAGTTGGTGTCTCAGAGGATAGCTTAGCCATGAGTCAAAGCTGGCTTGCTGCAATAACCCCACAAACCCTTCTTGATAATATGCATGTATGTAGGGTCGATGTAAGTCTTCTTGAGTACCTTTGTACTCATGTTGCTTTAATTTACATTTTCAGAAGATGCCACAAACCCTTCCGACGGGTTCTTCGTGACGTTGACATCGATGAGTAGACTAAGGCCCGTGGTGATCCCGAGCAAGTGAACGACCATGTAGTATAGCTAGGCTTACCCAAGCCTCTTTTATTTTACTAGTTGTCTGTACTCAGACAAAACACTTCCGCTGTGACTTGTATGCTTGTATGACTTGTATGTGGGTCGTGTGACCCGTACTTGTGTGTATGCTATGTATGGCTCTCTGAGCCTTTAAATAAAGTACTTGTGTCGTAGAGTCATGTTGTGATGCCTTGTTGTATTTGCACATATCGAGCATATTGTGTATGATTGAAATGCTTGGTATGTGTGGGATCGACTATCAGTCGTTTATCTTTAGTAGCCTCTCTTACGGAAATGTCTCCTAGTGTCTCCACCGAGCCTTGGTAGCTTGCTACTGCTCCGGAACACTTAGGCTGGCGGCATGTGTCCTTCTTCGTTCTCGTATGCATCCCTCTGAAATGTCACGCATTGTTTATCTGAGTCCTGCTAGCCCAGTCTACAGCCGAACTTACTTGCGATGACCGACACGTTCGATGCTTTGGGTCATGGATGCCTGTCCCTGTAAGTCTGTGCCACTTTGGGTTTACGACTAGTCATGTCAGCCCGGGCTCCTTTTCATATGGATGCTAGCGACACTATCATATACGTGTGCCAAAAGGCGCAAACGGTCCCGGGCCAAGGTAAGGTGGCACCCGTTGGGATACCGTGCGTGAGGCCGCAAAGTGATATGATGTGTTACAGGCTAGATCGATGTGACATTGAGTCGGGGTCCTGACAGCGTTGCCCGGGACCGTTTGCGCCTTTTGGCACACGTATATGATAGTGTCGCTAGCATCCATATGATAAGGAGCCCGGGCTGACATGGCTAGTCGTAAACCCAAAGTGGCACAAACTTACAGGGACAGGCATCCATGACCCGGCATCGAACGTGTCGGTCATCAGCGAGTAAATCCAGGCTGTAGCACTGGGCTAGCAGGACTCCGGAGAACCGGGCTGTAGGCGGCTAACAGGACTCTGGTATTCATCGCGTGACATTTCCCGAAGGGATGCACGAGAACGAAGAAGGACACATGCCGGCCAGCCTAAGTGTTCCGGAGCAGTAGCAAGCTACCATGGCTCGGTGGAAACACTAGGAGACATTTCCCGGTAAGAGAGGCTACTAAAGATAAACAACTAGATAGTCAGATCCCACACATACCAAGCATTTCAATAACATACACACAATGTGCTCGATATGTGCAAATACAACATGGCATCACAACATGACTCTACGACTCAAGTATTTATTCATTAGGCTCCGAGGAGCGAGATATTACAAACAGGGGTCTCATGACCCAACATTCAGAGCATACAAATCAAAGCACAAGCGGAAGCTATCATGTCTGAGTACAGACATCTACAAATGAAAAAGGCTTGAAAAGCCTGACTATCTACCAGATCCTGCCGAGGGCACAAGATCGTAGCTGAGGTAACAAGCTAAACGTCGAAGTCCACGTGGAACTACTAGCGAGACTGAAGTCTCTCTGCAAAAACATAAAATAGGCAAACGTGAGTACAAATGTACCCAAAGAAGACTTACATCGTAACTAACTACATATGCATCATTATCAACAAGGGGATGGTGGAGTTTAACAGCAGCAAGCCATCTTTGACTCGGTGGCTATCCTAAACTACGACTGCAAGTAACTCTTTTGAGGTGGCGCACACGAGTCCACATATTCACCATAAAATGATCAGAAAAATCCAATCTATCCATCTGTACTGGTTTCATGCATGTTTACAGAAGCTAACCCACTGTTTATCACAGAACAAGATATAACACTTTAAATGATCATATATGAGTTTGGAAATTGCATCTTTGGTTCAAAATGCTCCAAACCCATCTGATCTTAGTTGCATTAGCCCAAAGCACTCATTTTGCCATGTCTCATTGCATGCATCATATTGTTGCATCTTGTTTGGTAATGTTGTGCTGTCAGGACCCCGACTCAATGTCACATCAATCTAGCCTGTAACACATCATATCACTTTGCGGCCTCACGCACGGTATCCCAACGGGTGCCACCTTACCTTGGCCCGGGACCGTTTGCGCCTTTTGGCACACGTATATGATAGTGTCGCTAGCATCCATATGATAAGGAGCCCGGGCTGACATGACTAGTCGTAAACCCAAAGTGGCACAGACTTACAGGGACAGCATCCATGACCCGAGATCGAACGTGTCGGCCATCGCAAGTAAGTTCCGGCTGTAGCACTTTGGCTAGCAGGACTCGCAAACCGGGCTGTAGCGGGCTAATAGGACTCCGGTACTCAATGCGTGACATTTCCCGTGGGATGCATACAGAGAGCGAAGAAGGACACATGCCGGCCAGCCTAAGTGTTCCGGAGCAGTAGCAAGCTACCAAGGCTCAGTGGAGACACTAGGAGACATTTCCCGGTAAGAGAGGCTACTAAAGATAAATGAACAGATAGTCAGATCCCACACATACCAAGCATTTCAATCATACACACAATATGCTCGATATGTGCAAATACAACAAGGCATCACAACATGACTCTACGACACAAGTACTTTATTTAAAGGCTCAGAGAGCCATACATAGCATACACACAAGTACGGGTCACACGACCCACATACAAGTCATACAAGCATACAAGTCACAGCGAAGTGTTTTGTCCGAGTACGCATAACTAGTAAAATAAAAGAGGCTTGGGTAAGCCTAGCTATACTACATGGTCCTTCACTTGCTCAGATCACCACCGGCCTTAGTCTACTCATCGATGTCAACGCTCACGAAGAACCCGTCGGAAGGGTTTGTGGCATCTTCTGAAAAATGTAAATTAAAGCAACATGAGTACAAAGGTACTCAGCAAGACTTACATCAGACCCTACATACATGCATATTATCAAGAAGGGTTTGTTTGGTTATTGCAGCAAGCCAGCTTTGACTCATGGCTAAGCTATCCTACGAGACACCAACTTGAAATAGTTTTGCGCACTCGAGTCCACTACTCATCACTTCAATACACCACCGAGGATCCAACCCCGTCTTCCTACGGAGGAGCCATCCTCGGCACTCACGCTTATCTTGAGGCTTTTAGTAGTATCCATTTACTTGTCTATGAACTGTATAGGCAACCAAGTAGTCCTTTACATGGACGCTATTCAATAGATGATGTTAACCTGCGGGTGTACTTCTTCATACATGTTTCCACCACTTAGCGTCGCACACGACATGTGCTCGGCAGACTTCAGCGAAAGCCGACGTGGGTGTAGACCACGACCTACCTGACACTCAAGTCTCTAGTCCAGGTTTGCCGCCTATTTGGGTTCCATCTATGAGGAGTTTCTACGAAGTTTCGCTCCAGCCCCAAACGATGTGAGCAGGGTTCCCGAGATACCAAGCGGGCATCCGTACACCGTACACGCATACCTACCGCATCACAGCCCACCCCTACGGTCAGCGCTGTCCACGGCCTCGGTATGCTACAAACACGAAACTACTTGCGACTCCTCGACGAGGGACTAGCGTGAATAAGAAGTCGGCGGGGTCATATTTCAGGCCCAATGTATGGTAGTAGCTGATTCTTAAATCACACATACAGATCTCGATTAGCAGGGCGGCCTCAATGAAACAACCCACCATGTACTCCTACATGGCCTTTCATCGATACCTTTACCAAATCGTGTTCAACACCTTACTCTCGTCATCGACTCGATCATTTCACTCTAGCCATCACCCGATGAACCGGACTGACACGACTCTAAGCATAGCAGGCATAGCAAGGTAGGAACAACACAATCATATGGCTCAATCAACTCCTACACATGCTAGTGGGTTTCATCTAATTCTTGTGGCAATGACAGTCATGCAGGAGGAAATGGGTTCAACTACCGCAGCACACAGCGGTTTGAATCGCGTTGTCTTAATGTAGTAAACGAGGCAGGAGCAAGAACATGGGATTTTATCGATATGATCAAATGGTTGGTTGCTTGCATGACGGGTCGGTGCACGGGTATTGCTCTTCGTCGGGGTTATCACGGTACTCCTCAGGGGCAGAACCTGCCGCAGAGAACACCGATACGCAACATTACCAAGCAAGATGCAACAATATGATGCATGCAATGAGACATGGAAAAATGAGTGCATTGGGCTAATGCAACTAAGATCAGATGGGTTTGGAGCATTTTGAACTAAAGATGCAATTTCCAAACTCATGTATGATCATTTAAAGTGTTATATCTTGTTCTGTGATAAACAGTGGGTTAGCTTCTGTAAACATGCATGAAACCAGTACAGATGGATAGATTGGATTTTTCTGATCATTTTTCATATATAATTTGTTTCATTTGGAGTTACAGATTATTTTCTATGAATTTTTGAAGTTTGAGACATTTTACGAATTTCTGTGTAAAAATAATTCCATAATTAAGTTATTGCGTCGGCACTAGGTCATGATGACGTCGGTGGTCAGCAGGCTGGTCAGGTCAAACTGGCGATGGGTCCCGCATGTCGATGGGTAGTTAAACTAATTAATTTAAGTTTTTAACTAATTTGATTTAGTTAGCGAAGGGGCCCACATGTCATAGACCTGTGGGGGTCAAACCGGCCCACCGTGGTCAAAGCAGGTCAAACCCATCGGCGTTTAGCGAAGCGGCCGACGCTGGCGGCGAAAGTGGTTTTGCCATTCCGGCGACCAAAAGGGCGGCGAAGGCATCTGGTTCTTGAGGTGAGCCGCGTCTATTGGTGGTGGTGGTTGGGCTCGGGGTGGCGGAGTTGGCCGCTTCTGGATCATATCCGCCAAAGAATTGTCTTTCCCCGGTTTCGACACAGTTAAGAGGTGTTCACACCTTCGCCCATAGAGAACTTCAAAAGGTGCTTTGCCCAAGCTAGATTGATAGCTGTTGTTATAAGCAAATTCGCAAATGGAAGGCATTTCTCCCAATTCATTCCAATGAGATAATGAAGCGAAGCATGTCTTCTAGGATTTGGTTGACGCGTTCTACTTGACCACTTGATTGAGGGTGAAAAGCAGTGCTAAAGGAAAGATGGGTTCCCATAGCGTTTTGGAAACTTTCCCAAAATTGAGAGGTGAAGAGACTTCCTCGATCCGAGTTAATTTCCAATGGAACACCATGAAGAGACACTATTTGGGAGATGTACAAGTCTGCTAGCTGACTAGCGGTTATACTCTCGCGAACAGGTAAGAAATGGGCTACTTTAGAGAGATGGTCGATAACGACAAAGATAGCATTATTCCCTCTCTTGGTCCTGGGAAAACCAGTGATGAAATCCATACTGATTTTATCCCATTTCCATTCGAGAATAGCTAAGGGTTGAAGGGTGCCAAGAGGCCGTTGATGCTCTGCTTTTACGCGACGACGCACGCCGCAGATTAGCAACAAATTGAGCAATGTCTCTCTTCATCCTAGTCCACCGTAACCTCCGGCGAGGTCCCGATACATTTTAGTGCCACCGGATGAATGGTGAGAGGAGAGTCATGAGCCTCCTTAAGGATCAGCTGCCGTATGTGCTGATTCTTGGGAACCACTAGACGATTCTCAAAGTATAAAACACCATGATCGTTTGTAGAGAAACATTTAGCATCTCCGCTAACAATGTTCTCCTTAATCCGGGATTTTCCCTTATCTCGTTTTTGGGCAGCGATGACTTGATCCATAAGAGTAGGTTTCGCCACCAAGGTGGAAAGGAACCCTCGAGGAACAATGTGAAGGTTAAGCTTCCGAAATTCCTCGTGAAGAAGTGGTTGATTTTTTTGCAACATTAGGTTGTTGCAATAAGATATACGACTTAGCGCATCAGCCATGACGTTGGCTTTTCCTGGGGTATAAGTTATTCCTAAGTCGAAATCCGTGATCAACTCAACCCAACGTCTTTGCCTGAGATTCAAATCTGGTTGGGTAAATATGTACTTCAAACTTTGGTGATCGGTGTAGATTTCGCAACGATTACCAACAAGGTAATGTCGCCAGGTTTTGAGTGCATGGACTACAGCTGCAAGCTCTAGATCATGAGTAGGATAGTTTTCCTCATGTGGGTGTAATTGCCGTGAAGCATAAGCAATTACGTGTCGATCTTGCATGAGAATACAGCCTAGTCCTTGTCGCGAGGCGTCGCAATAGATAACAAAGTCCTTAGAGAAATCTGGTGGTACCAGTACGGGAGCAGAAGTTAAACGTCTTTTCAGTTCCTGGAAACTGTGCTCACATTGTGGAGTCCACTCGAACTTTTTATCTTTCTTGAGGAGTTCGGTTAGAGGTTTAGCAACTTTGGAGAAGTTCTCGACAAAGCGGCGACAATAGCTCGCTAAGCCAAGGAAACTTCGAACTTGCTTGACCGACTCAGGTGGAGTCCAATTAAGGACGGCTTGAACTCGCTCGGGGTTGACAGCAATACCTTTACCAGAAATTACATGTCCCAGATAGGTCACTTCTGGCAGCCAAAATTCGCATTTAGAAAACTTGGCATATAGGCGATGCTCTCGAAGTTTCATCAACACTAGCCTTAGATGTTCGGCATGTTCTTCCTCGTTCTTGGAGTAGATGAGTATATCATCGAGGTAAACCACGACGAATTTATCCAAATACTCCATGAAGATTGAGTTCATTAACCGGGAGAAGGTGGCTGGGGCGTTAGTTAAGCCGAAGGACATGACGGTGTACTCGTATTGGCCGTAACGAGTAACAAAGGCCGTTTTGGGAATGTCCCCGTTTTGGATTTTGATTTGATGGTAGCCTAACCTCAAATCCATCTTAGAGAAGACTAAGGATCCTGCGAGCTGATCATACAGATCGTTGATCCTGGGGAGCGGATACTTGTTCTTAATTGTGACCAGGTTGACGGGTCGATAATCTACAACCATCTGGTCCGTACCATCCTTCTTCTTGACGAAGAGGACGGGGCAAGCCCAAGGAGATGAACTGGGCGGATGAAACCCTTTTCAAGGACTCATCGAGTTGTTTCTTAAGTTCGCTAGTTCTAGGGTGCCATCTTATAGGGTCTTCTAGAAATTGGGACAGTTCTCGAATGAGGTCTATCACGAATTCAACATCTCTGTCGGTGGGACACCGCAATTTCTTCTGAAAGACATCCGGAAAGTCACGGACTACGGAACGCCTTCGAGGTCCGCAATGGACCGGCATTAAGAGAATATAGTTGGCGCTTGGATATTGGGTCAAGACATTAACTATCTTTCCCGAGGGGTGCGTAAGTTGAACAGTCCTAGAGAAATAATCAACCTTGGCATGATGGGCTGACATCCAGTCCATACCCAAGATGATATTTATATCCGAAGATTTGAGGGCTATCAACGATGCGAGGAAAACAAGTCTGTCGACCTGAATTTCATTTCCATGGCTTACTCTAGAAGTTTGCCATTTAGATCCCGGGGTTTGAATTACCATGGAGGTGGGCATATCACTGAATGCAGTGTTGTGCAAGCGAGCATAGCTTTCGGATATGAATGAATGAGATGCTCCAGTATCAAAAAGAACAGATGCCGGGTGGCAATTTACAAGAAGCGTACCGAGCACGACGTTGGGATCCTCTTGGGCCTCTTCAGCTGAGACACAATTAACATGGCCACGCATGGTGGTGGCCGGCTTGGCATAGAACACCTTTCCTGCTGGCTTGCCCCGGCCAACAGCTTTTGCAGGCTGGTTGGGGTTGGTCTGAGGACAATCGCGCATGTAGTGGCCTGACTCCCCACATTTGAAGCACGTCACGGGGCTGGCGCGTAGAGGAGCGTTGTTGGTTGGCCCACCATAGGGCCTAGCTAGTGCATACTGCTGAACTGGGCGAGGCGCCTGGAAGGATGGCCTCGGTGTGAATCTGGGTGGCAGGGCAGTGTTAGGCACCCACACACGGCGCTTCTGTGGTCCAGCACCGGATGAGGAACCCATATCACGACCATGCTTGCGTGTTGCTTGAAGTCGGTCGACCAGGGCCAGCGCTGATGGCTTTGTTAACAAGCTTCGGAAAGAGGTGCACTCATGCGACGGAGATCTCGGCGAAGTTCGAGGCTAAGTCCCTTGCGGAACCTTGCCTGTTTCTTGGCGTCGATGGAGACCTCTTGATAGCATAGCGTGCGAGATTACCGAACTCTCTGCTGAGGCGCCCACGGAGAGAAGGCCTTGGGTGAAACTGCAGAACTCCTCACGCTATTTATCCATGAGACCCTCCGAATGTGATGTTCACGGAAAGCCTCGCTGAATTCTGCCCAAGTAGTGACATGACCAATCGGGCGCATAGCCATATAGTTCTCCCACGGTAGCGGGGCCTTCAAGATGATATGCGGCAAAGGTGACCTTGTCACCTCAGCTACCGATCTGAACGCAGCTTGTGAGTAATGCGAAGGGTTGCCATCGGCGTCGAGAGGCTCGACGGAGTGGTGGAAGGTAGGTGGGTGTAACTTGATGAAGTCACTAAGCGACACCAAGTTATTTCTCTGATGATGGGCTGTGTTCTGTTCAATACGCTCCAGCAAGCGGTTGGTCTCCCGTTTGTTTCTCTCGGCCTCGAGCATAACTTCGGCCAGAGAAGGAGGGTGAGGCAGGTTCGCTTCTCCAACTCCGCTGCCTTCGCCTGCTCTGGCGGAGCAGGGTTGTTGCGGGTGTTAACCATCCTAGGAAAACAAGACAAGGATTTAGTCCAGGATGGCAAGATTCTGACATAGCAATGCAGAATGTAATAGATAACTTGGAATACAAGATGATCATCCATATGACATGGTAGATCTGAAACCGCTTCTTTATTCCATCGTCATACACACCATACAAGGTTTAGTACAAGACCAAACAAAGTACTACTACGGTGAAAGGAGGATTACATCTCATCGGAGGCATACCAAGCTCCTATACATTATTTTTCTTACACCTCCGGAATTAGTACACACTAAGTCATATTCCACGAGTCACGCAGGGGCGGTGGAAATACAACTATTACAATACTAGTGAAACTACTACTAACTCGACGCCTCCGTAGTAGTTCTCATAGAAGTCTCCTCCATAGCCCAGGGAGTTCAACGTGATCGTCCGGGAATGACGGTCCCGGGAGCCTGTGGACCGTAAGGGCAAGGTGAGGTCTTGGACCAACGAACGGTGGCTGCGAGACCACGAGGTGGGGTGATGCCCCCACATCACGCCAGATCCATCATGTCCGCAGAGCAGACACGACAGATACAAGCCGTCCTTAATTGGACTCCACCGAGTCGGTCAAGCAAGTTCAAGTTTCCTTGGCTTAGCGAGCTATTGTCGCCGCTTTGTCGAGAACTTCTCCAAAGTTGCTAAACCTCTAACCGAACTCCTCAAGAAAGATAAAAGTTCGAGTGGACTCCACAATGTGAGCACAGCTTTCAGAACTGAAAAGACGTTTAACTTCGCTCCCGTCTTCGGTACCACCAGATTTCTCTAAGGACTTTGTTATCTATTACGGCGCCTCGCGACAAGGACTAGGCTGTATTCTCATGCAAGATCGACACGTAATTGCTTATGCTTCACGGCAATTACACCCACATGAGGAAAACTATCCTACTCATGATCTAGAGCTTGCAAATGTAGTCCATGCACTCAAAACTGGCGACATTACCTTCTTGGTAATCGTTATGAAATTTACACCGATCACCAAAGTCTGAAGTACATATTCACTCAACCAGATTTGAATCTCAGGCAAAGACGTTGGGTTGAGTTGATCTCAGATTTCGATTTAGGGATAACTTATACCCCAGGAAAAGCCAACGTCATGGCTGATGCGCTAAGTCGTAAATCTTATTGCAACAACCTAATGTTGCAACAAAATCAACCACTTCTCCACGAGGAATTTCGGAAGCTTAACCTTCACATTGTTCCTCGAGGGTTCCTTTCCACCTTGGTGGCGAAACCTACTCTTATGGATCAAGTCATCGCTGCCCAAAAACGAGATAAGGGAATATCCCGGATTAAGGAGAACATTGTTAGCGGAGATGCTAAATGTTTCTCTACAAACGATCATGGTGTTGTATACTTTGAGAATCGTCTAGTGGTTCCCAAGAATCAGCACATACGGCAGCTGATCCTTAAGGAGGCTCATGACTCTCCTCTCACCATTCATCCCGGTGGCACTAAAATGTATCAGGACCTACGCCAGAGGTTCTGGTGGACTAGGATGAAGAGAGACATTGCTCAATTTGTTGCTAACTGCGACGTGCGTCGTCACGTAAAAGCAGAGCATCAACGGCCTGCCGCACCCTTCAACCCTTAGCTATTCTGAATGGAAATGGGATAAAATCAGTATGGATTTCATCCTTTGGTTTTCCCAGGACCAAGAGAGGAATAATGCTATCTTTAATAGTTATCGACCGTCTCTCTAAAGTAGCCCATTTCTTACCTGTCATGAGAGTATAACCGCTAGTCAGCTAGCAGACTTGTACATCTCCCAAATAGTGTCTCTTCATGGTGTTCCATTGGAAATTAACTCGGATCGAGGAAGTCTCTTCACCTCTCGATTTTGGGAAAGTTTCCAAAACGCTATGGGAACCCATCTTTCCTTTAGCACTGCTTTTCACCCTCAATCAAGTGGTCAAGTAGAACGCGTCAACCAAATCCTAGAAGACATGCTTCGAGCTTCTGTTATCTCATTCGGAATGAATTGGGAGAAATGCCTTCCATTTTCCGAATTTGCTTATAACAACAGCTATCAATCTAGCTTGGGCAAAGCACCTTTTGAAGTTCTCTATGGACGAAGGTGTCGAACACCTCTTAACTGGTCGAAACCGGGAAAGACAATTCTTTGGCGGATATGATCGAGAAGCGTAAGAAACAAGTTCGCATCGTTCGTGAAAAGTTGAAAACAGCCCAATCTCGTCAAACGAGTCAATATGACCGAAAACATAAGGCTATGACTTACGAGGTTGACGAGAAGGCTTACCTTGGGTTACTCCTCTGAAGGAACCCATCGCCCGTATCAAAGGCAAATTGGCTCCTCGCTACATTGGACCCTTTCGCATTCTTGCCAAACGAGGAGAAGTTGCCTACCAATTGGAACTACCTCCACATCTCTCCAAAGTCCACGACGTCTTCCACGTTTCTCAACTCAGCGTTGCTTCTCGGATCCTATCCGTGGAGTGGACCACAAACGCTTGATCTTCAAGATAATCTCACTTATCGAGAATACCCGTTCAGATCCTCGATCAAGCCGAGCGTACCACTCGACGACATAATATCAAGTTTCTCAAGGTTCAATGGTCGCACCATTCTGAGAAGGAAGCTACCTAGGAAAGGGAGGATCGTCTTCGACTTGAGTACCCCGCCCTCTTTCCGGAGGAACCTAAATCTCGGGACGAGATTCTTTTGAGTGGGGGTGAGTTGTCACACCCTAGCTAGTTCATGCATTAGAGTGTTGCATCATGTCTATTTTTTTCAACAGAAACCTGAAATGGGATTGCCAGAACTCCCAGCCCCCTCTGAAACAAACCAGGGTTTACTAAAAATATTTTCGATGAACCTGAAATGCCCTTCTAAAATGTCCATCATTTTTGTCTTGGTTTAGAAGCCCTGCCAAAAGTGATGCACAATTTCCTAGGTCATCCTAAGGTCTTTGAATTAAATCATAACTATTTGAATTTGGGCATTTAAAATTTATAAAGTATTTCAAATGTCCAAATATTCCCAAACTAAAATGTTTCATGTTGGTAATATTCCAACAATGGACCAGGAGCAGTTTGGTGGATTTTAGAACCTTCTAGGTATTTTAAATAATCCAACAAAGTTACAGAAAAATAGAAAAAGAAAAACAGAAAGAACTTACATGGCGCCTCGGCCCACTAGCCAGCCCACCTGGCCGACCCAGCCTCAAGCCATGGCCAATGAGCTGCTTGTCGACCAGCAGTAGCCGCTGCTTCGACGGCGAAGCACCGCATGGGTGCCACGCACCTGCTCGCCGTCTCGCCACCTCCCACGTCTTGCCACGACAGGGATCGCTCCTCGCTCTCTCCCGCACCCCCCGGACACCCCCTCTCCTCTCGAGCCGTCTCCCTCGCGCTCCCCAGCCATGGCCGACGCCACTGCCGCCAAGACCGCAGCCAGTAGCCGCGCTCTCCGTCGACCCCACGCCGCCACCGTGTCCAGATGCTCCGCCGCCCTCGACTCCTTGAGCAAGCCGAGCCCCGCGCTCGCGTGCCAAGACGCCGCACCAGCCTCGCCCGAGTCCGCCGCCGCCGGAGATCCCCTTCAACACCGCCGCCTCAGCTCGTCCCGACCCGCCCGGTGGCCTCTCGTGAGCTCTGTGAGCTCAGCTACCTTCCCTACCTCTCTCTCCGCTCCGCACCACAGCGAAGCGACGAGATCACCCGCCGCGCTGTCATGGACCTCGTCGCCGACGCGTGCTCCGCCATCCTCCGCCACCCCACCGTGTCCATCGCGTTCACCGCGACGTTGGAGCTAATCGAGCACTCCCCGCACCTCACCGCACACCCCAGACGAGTTCGTTTTCAGCGAGCTCCGGTGGCCGCCAAAGCGCCGCCGCGCCAACTCCGCCACCCCGAGCCCAACCACCACCACCAATAGACGCGCTCACCTCGGAACCCGTAGATGCCTTCCGCCGCCCTTTTGGTCGCCGGAATGGCAAAAACCACTTTCGCCGCCGCGTCGGGCTCGCCGGCGGCTAAACGCCGGTGGGTTTGACCCTGGCTTTGACCACGGGTGGGCCCAGTTTGACCCCCCTGGGTCTATGACATGTGGGCCCCTTCTGCTAACTAAATCAAATTAGTTAAAAACTTAAATTAATTAGTTTAACTACCCACTGACATGCGGGACCCACTGGCCAGTTTGACCTGACCAGCCCGTTGACCACTGACGTCATCATGACCTAGTGCTGACGCAATAACTTAATTACTGGAATTATTTTTACACAGGAAATTCCAGAAAATGTTTCAAACTTCAAAAATTCATAGAAAATAATCTGTAACTCCAAATGAAACAAATTATATATGAAAAATGATCAGAAAAATCCAACCTATCCATCTGTACTGGTTTCATGCATGTTTAGGCAAGCTAACCTGCTGTTTTACACAGAACAAGATATAACACTTTAAATGATCATACATGAGTTTGGAAATTGCATCTTTAGTTCAAAATGCTCCAAACCCATCTGATCTTAGTTGCATTAGCCCAATGCACTCATTTTGCCATGTCTCATTGCATGCATCATATTGTTGCATCTTGCTTGGTAATGCTGTGTATCGGTGTTCTCTGCGGCAGGTTCTGCCCCCGAGGAGTACCGTGATAACCCCGACGAAGAGCAATACCCGTGCACCGACCCGTCAGGCAAGCAACCAACCATTTGATCATATCGATAAAATCCCATGTTCTTGCTCCTGCTCTCGTTTACTGCATTAAGACAACGCGATTCAAACTGCTGTGTGCTGCGGTAGTTGAACCCATTTCCTCTGCATGACCTGTCATTGCCATAGTAACTAGATGAAACCCACTAGCATGTGTAGGAGTTGATTGAGCCATATGATTGTGTTGTTCCTACCTTGCTATGCCTGCTATGCTTAGAGTCGTGTCGGTCCGGTTCATCGGGTGATGGCTAGAGTGAAATGATCGAGTCGGTACGAGAGTAAGGTGTTGAACACGATTTGGTAAAGGTATCGATGAAAGGCCATGTAGGAGTACATGGTGGGTTGTTTCATTGAGGCCGTCCTTAAGCACTGAGATCTGTATGTGTGATTTAAGAATCAGCTACTACCATACATTGGGCCCTGAAATATGACCCCGCTCGACTTCTTATTCACGCTAGTCCCCTGTCGAGGAGTCGCAAGTAGTTTCTGGTGTTTGTAGCATACTGGAGGCCGTGGACAGCGCTGACCGTAGGGGTGGGCTGTGATGCGGTAGGTACGTGGCACGGTGTACCGGATGCCCGTTTGGTATCTCGGGAACCCTGTTCACATCGTTTGGGGCTGTGAGCGAAACTTCGGCCGGAACTCCTCATAGATGGAACCCAAATAGGCGGCAAACCTGGACTAGAGACTTGAGTGTCTAGGTAGGTCGTGGTCTACACCCACGTCGGCTTTCGCTTGAAGTCTGCCGAGCACATGTCGTGTGCAGACGCTAAGTGGTGGAAACATGTATGAAGAAGTACACCCCTGCAGGGTTAACATCATCTATTCGAATAGCGCGTCATGATAAAGGACTACTTGGTTGCCTATACAGTTCATAGACAAGTAAATGGATACTACTAAAAGCCTCAAGATAAGCGTGAGTGCCGAGGATGGCTCCTCCGTAGGAAGACGGGGTTGGATCCTCGGTGGTGTATTGAAGTGATGAGTAGTGGACTCGAGTCATAAAACTATTTCAAGTTGGTGTCTCGTGGATAGCTTAGCCATGAGTCAAAGCTGGCTTGCTGCAATAACCCCACAAACCCTTCTTGATAATATGCATGTATGTAGGGTCGATGTAAGTCTTCTTTGAGTACCTTTGTACTCATGTTGCTTTAATTTACATTTTTCAGAAGATGCCACAAACCCTTCCGACGGGTTCTTCGTGAGACGTTGACATCGATGAGTAGACTAAGGCCTGTGGTGATCTGAGCAAGTGAAGGACCATGTAGTATAGCTAGGCTTACCCAAGCCTCTTTTATTTTACTAGTTGTCTGTACTCAGACAAAACACTTCCGCTGTGACTTGTATGCTTGTATGACTTGTATGTGGGTCGTGTGACCCGTACTTGTGTGTATGCTATGTATGGCTCTCTGAGCCTTTAAATAAAGTACTTGTGTCGTAGAGTCATGTTGTGATGCCTTGTTGTATTTGCACATATCGAGCATATTGTGTGTATGATTGAAATGCTTGGTATGTGTGGGATCGACTATCAGTCGTTTATCTTTAGTAGCCTCTCTTACGGAAATGTCTCCTAGTGTCTCCACCGAGCCTTGGTAGCTTGCTCTTGCTCCGGAACACTTAGGCTGGCCGGCATGTGTCCTTCTTCGTTCTGTATGCATCCCTCTGAAATGTCACGCATTAGTCTGGAGTCTGTTAGCCGCTACAGCCGGTTTACGAGTCTGCTAGCCCGTGCTACAGCACAGAACTTACTAGCGATGACCGACACGTTCGATCTTTGGGTCATGGATGCTGTCCTGTAAGTCATGCCACTTTGGGTTTCACGACTAGTCATGTCGGCCGGGCTCCTTATCATATGGATGCTAGCGACACTATCATATCGTGTGCCAAAAGCATAAGCGGTCCCGGCCAAGGTAAGGTGGCACCCGTTGGGATACCGTGCGTGAGGCGCAAAGTGATATGATGTGTTACGAGGCTAGATCGATGTGACATTGAGTCGGGTCTGACAGCGTTGCTCGATACCAAACCTGTCGGACCCGACTCAATGCCACATCGATCTAGCATGTAACACCTCATATCACTTTGCGGCTCACGCACGGTATTCCCACGGTGTCGCCTTACCTTTGCCGGGACCGCTTATGCCTTTTGGCACACGATATGATAGTGTCGCTAGCATCAATATGATAAGGAGCCCGGCTGACATGGCTAGTCGTAAACCCAAAGCGGCACAAACTTAGAGGGACAGCATCCATGACCCAAAGATCGAACGTGTCGGTCATCAGCGAGTGAATCCAGTGCTGTAGCACTGGCTAACAGACTCGTGAACCGGCTGTAGCGGCTAACAGACTCGATCCATCGCGACATTTCCCGAAGGGATGACACAGAACGAAGAAGGACACATGCCGCCAGCCTAAGTGTTCCGAGCAGAGTAAGTTACCATGGCTCGGTGGAAACACTAGGAGACATTTCCCGGTAAGAGAGGCTACTAAAGATAAACAACTAGATAGTCAGATCCCACACATACCAAGCATTTCAATAACATACACACAATATGCTCGATATGTGCAAATACAACAAGGCATCACAACATGACTCTGCGACTCAAGTATTAGTCATTAGGCTCCGAAGAGCGAGACATTACAAACAGGGGTCTCATGACCCGACATTCAGAGCATACAATCAAGGCACATGCGGAAGCTTAACATGTCTGGGTACAGACATCTATAAATGAAAAAGGCTTAGGAGCCTGACTATCTACTAGATCCTGCCGAGGGCACAAGATCGTAGCTGAGGTAACAAGCTAAACGTCGAAGTCCACGCGGAACTACTAGTGAGATGGAAATCTCTGCAAAAACATAAAATAGGCAAACGTGAGTATAAATGTACCCAGCAAGACTTACATCAGAACTAACTACATATGCATCATTATCAACAAAGGGGTAGTGGAGTTTAACTGCAGCAAGCCAGCTTTGACTCGGTGGCTAACCTGAACTACGACTGCAAGTAACTCTTTGGAGGTGGCGCACACGAGTCCACATATTCACCATATCAATACACCACTATGGATCCGTTGCCGTCTCCCTACGAGAACGCCATCCATAGCACTCACGCTTATCTTGCGTATTTTAGAGTATCCACTTTCGCTTGTCTATGAACTGTACAAGGGGTCCAAGTTTCCATATCCGAGGAATCCGGCTATTCAATAGATAATGATAACCCTGCAGGGGTGTACTTCTTCACACACGCTCGGCCACTTATAGCCCTCAGACACGTCATGTACCTCGGCAACCTTCAGCGGAAGCTTTGGCGAGGAGTCGGCCACGGCCTACCTAAACACTCAAGTCTCTCGTCCAGGTTTATCGCCTATTCGGGTTCCATCCGCAAGGAGATCCGGCCGGGGTGTCGCTCACGGCCCCAAACGATGTGAGCAGGGTTCCCAAGCCCACCTCGACGGGTGGATGTACGCTTGGTACACCGTGCCACGGTGCCTAGTCTGTCCCAAGCCCACCTGTACCGGGTGCCACTTGGTAGACCACTAACACTACCTACAAACACCAGAAACTAGTTGCAACTCCTGGACAGAGAACAAGGGTGATTAAGAAGCCGAGAGGGGCACTTAAGCATTCCAATGCGTGGTAGTAACTGTTCATGGATCACAAACACAGAACTCAGTTCCTGAGGACGGCTGCAATGAGACAACCCACCATGTACTCCTACATGGCCTCTCACCGCTACCTTTACCAAATCGTGTTCACACATTTAGCTCTCAACAGTAGGACATGTCCACACACCTCCGATTCATTCCCGATGAATCAGACCTGACACAACTCTAAGCAATAGCAGGCATGACAAACAAGCATGAATGAGTAGGCACATCAGGGCTCAAACAACTCCTACTCATGCTAGTGGGTTTCATCTATTTACTGTGGCAATGACAGGTCATGCAGAGGATAAAGGGGTTCAACTACCGCAGCAGGTAACAGTTGTATCGTTGTTGTCCTAATGCAGTAAAAGAGAGCAGGAGCGAGAGAGTGGGATTGTATCGGAATGAGCAAGGGGGTTTTGCTTGCCTGGCACTTCTGAAGATAATATAGTTCTTCATTGGTGTCATCGAACTCATCGTCGAAACCACATCTATCGACAGGGGACAATTACCGGCAAACAAAGAGGGACACAATCAATGCAATGCAACAAATATGATGCATGATAATGTCATGGCAATATGCTGTTAATTGAGCCAATGCAACTAGCAACAGATTAAATGGAGTTGGTTTGAATACAAGATTCAAATTCAAACTCCATATGTAGATATTTATATGCCATTTATATGATTTGTGCTAAACAGCAGCTGTAAGTTGTTCTAACATGCATTAAAATGGTACAGATGGATAGATTGGATTTTTCTGATCATTTTTCATATATAATTTATTTCATTTGGAGTTACGGTTGAATTTCTATGAATTTTAGAAGTTTTGGTTATTTTCTGGAATTTCCTGTATAAAAATAAATCCAGAAAATAGCTTATTGCGTCAGCATGACGTCACTGTGATGTCAGCGGTCAACGGGCGCGGTCCAGGTCAAACCTGACCTGTGGGACCAGGGTGTCAGTGCGATTAGTTTAGTCGAAATTTAATTAAAACTAAACTAGATTAGTTAACAGGGCTGGGCCCCACCTGTCATTGACTCAACGGAGTCAACCAGGGCCCACACGTGGTCAAAGTCAAAGTCGGCTGCGCCGGCGTTTAGCCGCCGGCGAACCCGACGCGGCGGCGGAAGTGGTTTTGGCCGTTCCGGCCACCAAATGGGACGCGGAAGGCATCAACGTGGAGCTGGGAACGAGCCGCGGCTATTGGTGGAGTCAGTTGAGGTCGGGGTGGCCGGAGTTGGCGCCGGCGACGACCTAGGCGGGCACCGGAGTTCGGTTGTGCACGGGATCGTGTTGTGGTGCACGGGGAGGACGGTGGTGGGGTGATATGTGCTACTGGGAGCGTGCTGAGCACGATGGAGTGCTCGGACACGAGCTCGAGTGACTAGCGCGGTGGCGGCGACATCGCCGGCGGCGGTGAGCTCGCGGCTCCGGCGGATTCGATAGCTACGCGATGCAAACGAGGCAGGGAAGAGGGGGAAAAGATTCCAGTGCTCACGGTGAACTCGCAGAGCAGGCTAGTGGGCTCGGGGACGGTTTGGTGACGACGAAACAACGACGGCGATCTCGGGTGCCCGAGGAGGAAGACGAGGGCGAAGGAGGCTCCACGGGGCGTCCGGCGTCTTGTGGCTCGGCGGAGAGGACGGGGCGTCACTGCAGACCTCAGAGGCGCGACATGTGGGCCCCTTCTGCTAACTAAATCAAATTAGTTAAAAACTTAAATTAATTAGTTTAACTACCCACTGACATGCGGGACCCACTGGCCAGTTTGACCTGACCAGCCCGTTGACCACTGACGTCATCATGACCTAGTGCTGACGCAATAACTTAATTACTGGAATTATTTTTACACAGGAAATTCCAGAAAATGTTTCAAACTTCAAAAATTCATAGAAAATAATCTGTAACTCCAAATGAAACAAATTATATATGAAAAATGATCAGAAAAATCCAACCTATCCATCTGTACTGGTTTCATGCATGTTTAAGCAAGGTAACCTGCTGTTTTACACAGAACAAGATATAACACTTTAAATGATCATACATGAGTTTGGAAATTGCATCTTTAGTTCAAAATGCTCCAAACCCATCTGATCTTAGTTGCATTAGCCCAATGAACTCATTTTGCCATGTCTCATTGCATGCATCATATTGTTGCATCTTGCTTGGTAATGCTGTGTATCGGTGTTCTCTGCGGCAGGTTCTGCCCCCGAGGAGTACCGTGATAACCCCGGCGAAGAGCAATACCCGTGCACCGACCCGTCAGGCAAGCAACCAACCATTTGATCATATCGATAAAATCCCATGTTCTTGCTCCTGCTCTCGTTCTTCGCATTAAGACAACGCGATTCAAACTGCTGTGTGTCTGCGGTAGTTGAACCCATTTCTCTGCATGACTGTCATTGCCACAAGAACTAGATGAAACCCACTAGCATGTGTAGGAGTTGATTGAGCCATATGATTGTGTTGTTCCTACCTTGCTATGCCTGCTATGCTTAGAGTCGTGTCGTCGTCTGGTTCATCGGGTGATGGCTAGAGTGAAATGATCGAGTCGGACGAGAGTAAGGTGTTGAACACGATTTGGTAAAGGTATCGATGAAAGGCCATGTAGGAGTACATGGTGGGTTGTTTCATTGAGGCCGTCCTTAATCGAGATCTGTATGTGTGATTTAAGAATCAGCTACTACCATACATTGGGCCCTCAAATATGACCCCGCCGACTTCTTATTCACGCTAGTCCCTGTCCAGAGTCGCAAGTAGTTTCGTGTTTGTAGCATCTTGGAGGCCGTGGACAGCGCCGACCGTAGGGGTGGGTTGTGATCACGGTAGGTACGTGTACGGTGTACCGGATGCCCGTTTGGTATCTCGGGAACCCTGTTCATATCGTTTGGGGCTGTGAGCGAAACTTCGGCCGGAACTCCTTATAGATGGAACCCAAATAGGCGGCAAACCTGGACTAGAGACTTGAGTGTCTAGGTAGGTCGTGGTCTACACCCACGTCGGCTTTCGCTTGAAGTCTGCCGAGCACATGTCGTGTGCAGACGCTAAGTGGTGGAAACATGTATGAAGAAGTACACCCCTGCAGGGTTAACATCATCTATTCGAATAGCCGCGTCCACGGTAAAGGACTACTTGGTTGCCTATACAGTTCATAGACAAGTAAATGGATACTACTAAAAGCCTCAAGATAAGCGTGAGTGCCGAGGATGGCTCCTCCGTAGGAAGACGGGGTTGGATCCTCGGTGGTGTATTGAAGTGATGAGTAGTGGACTCGAGTGCGCAAAACTATTTCAAGTTGGTGTCTCGTAGGATAGCTTAGCCATGAGTCAAAGCTGGCTTGCTGCAATAACCCCACAAACCCTTCTTGATAATATGCATGTATGTAGGGTCTGATGTAAGTCTTGCTGAGTACCTTTGTACTCATGTTGCTTTAATTTACATTTTTCAGAAGATGCCACAAACCCTTCCGACGGGTTCTTCGTAGACGTTGACATCGATGAGTAGACTAAGGCCCAGGTGGTGATCCTGAGCAAGTGAAGGACCAAGTAGTATAGCTAGGCTTACCCACGCCTCTTTCATTTTACTAGTTGTCTGTACTCAGACAAAACACTTCCGCTGTGACTTGTATGCTTGTATGACTTGTATGTGGGTCGTGTGACCCGTGCTTGTGTGTATGCTATGTATGGCTCTCTCGAGCCTTTAAATAAAGTACTTGTGTCGAGAGTCATGTTGTGATGCCTTGTTGTATTTGCACATATCGAGCATATTGTGTGTATGATTGAAATGCTTGGTATGTGTGGGATCGACTATTTGGTCGTTTATCTTTAGTAGCCTCTCTTACGAAATGTCTCCTAGTGTCTCCATTTGAGCCTTGGTAGCTTGCTACTTTGCTCCTAACACTTAGGCTGGCCGGCATGTGTCCTTCTTCGTTCTGTG
This sequence comes from Aegilops speltoides, assembly GCA_021437245.1. Classification (NCBI taxonomy): domain Eukaryota; kingdom Viridiplantae; phylum Streptophyta; class Magnoliopsida; order Poales; family Poaceae; genus Aegilops; species Aegilops speltoides. The sequence goes on from CM038145.1 coordinate 518,219,193, forward strand.
TCTCATCCCACGGAAATGTCACGCATTGAGTACCGAGTCTGTTAGCCCGCTACAGCCGGTTTATCGGAGTCTGCTAGCCCAGTGCTACATCCGGAACTTACTTGCCGACGATCGACACGTTCGATCTTTGGGTCATGGATGCTGTCCTCGTAAGTCTGTGCCACTTTGGGTTTACGACTAGTCATGTCAGCCGGGCTCCTACCTTGGCCCGGACCGTTTGCGCCTTTTGGCACACGTATATGATAGTGTCGCTAGCATCCATATGATAAGGAGCCCGGCTGACATGACTAGTCGTAAACCCAAAGTGGCATAGACTTACAGTGACAGCATCCATGACCCAAAGATCGAACGTGTCGGTCATCGCTAAGTAAGTTCCGGCTGTAGCATCTGGCTAGCAGTGACTCCTAGAACTGGCTGTAGCGGCTAACAAGACTAGTTGTCACACCTAGCTAGTTCATGCATTAGAGTGTTGCATCATGTCTATTTTTTCAACAGAAACCTGAAATGGGATTGCTGTAACCCCCAGCCCCTCTCCTCTCGGTTCGTCTCCCTCGCGCTCCCAGCCATGGCCGACGCCACCGTCGCCAAGACCGTAGTCACCGTAGCCGCGCTCTCCGTCGACCCCACGCCCGCGCCACCGTGTCGAGACGCTCCGCCGCCCTCGACTCCTTCGAGCTAGCCGAGCCTCGAAGCGCTTCGCGTGCCCAAGACGCCGCACCAGCCTCGCCCGAGTCCGCCGCCGGAGATCCCTTCAACGCCGCCGCCGCCTCAGCTCGTCCCGACCCGCCGGTGGCCTCTCGTGAGCTCTGTGAGCTCAGCTACCTTCCCTACCCTCTCTCTCGCCTCCGCGCACCACAGCGAGCGACGAGATCACCAGACGCGCGTCGCGCGGACCTCGTCGCCGACGTGCTCCCGCCATCCTCCGCCACCCCACCGTGTCCATCGCGTTCACCGCGACGCGTTGAGCTAATCGAGCACTCCCGCACCTCACCGCACACCCCAAAGACGAAGTTCGTTTTCAACCGAGCTCGGTGGCCGCCAAAATCGCCGCCGCGCCAACTCCGCCACCCCGAGCCCAACCACCACCACCAATAGACGCGGCTCACCCTCGAACTCAGATGCCTTCCGCCGCCCTTTTGGTCGCCGGAATGGCAAAAACCACTTTCGCCGCCGCGATCGGCTCGCCGGCCACGGCTAAACGCCGGTGGGTTTGACCCTGGCTTTGACCACGGGTGGGCCCAGTTTGACCCCCCTGGGTCTATGACATGTGGGCCCCTTCTGCTAACAAAATCAAATTAGTTAAAAACTTAAATTAATTAGTTTAACTACCCACTGACATGCGGGACCCACTGGCCAGTTTGACCTGACCAGCCCGTTGACCACTGACGTCATCATGACCTAGTGCTGACGCAATAACTTAATTACTGGAATTATTTTTACACAGGAAATTCCAGAAAATGTTTCAAACTTCAAAAATTCATAGAAAATAATCTGTAACTCCAAATGAAACAAATTATATATGAAAAATGATCAGAAAAATCCAACCTATCCATCTGTACTGGTTTCATGCATGTTTAAGCAAGCTAACCTGATGTTTTACACAGAACAAGATATAACACTTTAAATGATCATACATGAGTTTGGAAATTGCATCTTTAGTTCAAAATGCTCCAAACCCATCTGATCTTAGTTGCATTAGCCCAATGCACTCATTTTGCCATGTCTCATTGCATGCATCATATTGTTGCATCTTGCTTGGTAATGTTGTGTATCGGTGTTCTCTGCGGCGAGTTACGCTTCGAGGAGTACCGTGATAACCCCGACGAAGAGCAATACCTGCACCGACCCGTCAGGCAAGCAACCAACCATTTGATCATATCGATAAAATCCCATGTTCTTGCTCCTGCTCTCGTTTACTGCATTAAGACAACGCGATTCAAACTGCTGTGTGCTGCGGTAGTTGAACCCATTTCCTCTGCATGACTGTCATTGCCACGAGAACTAGATGAAACCCACTAGCATGTGTAGGAGTTGATTGAGCCATATGATTGTGTTGTTCCTACCTTGCTATGCCTGCTATGCTTAGAGTCGTGTCGTCCGGTTCATCGGGTGATGGCTAGAGTGAAATGATCGAGTCGGTGCGAGAGTAAGGTGTTGAACACGATTTGGTAAAGGTATCGATGAAAGGCCATGTAGGAGTACATGGTGGGTTGTTTCATTGAGGCCGTCCTTAAGCACTGAGATCTGTATGTGTGATTTAAGAATCAGCTACTACCATACATTGGGCCTGAAATATGACCCCGCCGACTTCTTATTCACGCTAGTCCCTGTCCGAGAGTCGCAAGTAGTTTACGTGTTTGTAGCATCTTGGAGGCCGTGGACAGCGCCGACCGTAGGGGTGGGCTGTGATGCGGTAGGTACGTGGCACGGTGTACCGGATGCCCGTTTGGTATCTCGGGAACCTGTTCACATCGTTTGGGGCTGTGAGCGAAACTTGGCCGAACTCCTCATAGATGGAACCCAAATAGGCGGCAAACCCGGACTAGAGACTTGAGTGTCTAGGTAGGTCGTGGTCTACACCCACGCCGGCTTTAAGCTGAAGTCTGCCGAGCACATGTCGTGTCGACGCTAAGTGGTGGAAACATGTATGAAGAAGTACACCCTGCAGGTTAACATCATCTATTGAATAGCCGCGTCAGTGGTAAGGACTACTTGGTTGCCTATACAGTTCATAGACAAGTAAATGGATACTACTAAAAGCCTCAAGATAAGCGTGAGTGCCGAGGATGGCTCCTCCGTGGGAAGGCGGGGTTGGATCCTCGGTGGTGTATTGAAGTGATGAGTAGTGGACTCGAGTCATAAAACTATTTCAAGTTGGTGTCTCGTGGGATAGCTTAGCCATGAGTCAAAGCTGGCTTGCTGCAATAACCCCACAAACCCTTCGTGATAATATGCATGTATGTAGGGTCTGATGTAAGTCTTGCTGAGTACCTTTGTACTCATGTTGCTTTAATTTACATTTTTCAGAAGATGCCACAAACCCTTCCGACGGGTTCTTCGTAGACGTTGACATCGATGAGTAGACTAAGGTCCAGGTGGTGATCCTGAGCAAGTGAAGGACCATGTAGTATAGCTAGGCTTACCAAAGCCTCTTTCATTTTACTAGTTGTCTGTACTTAGACAAAACATTTCCGCTTTGACTTGTATGCTTGTATGACTTGTATGTGGGTCGTGTGACCCGTACTTGTGTGTATGCTATGTATGGCTCTCTGAGCCTTTAAATAAAGTACTTGTGTCGTAGAGTCATGTTGTGATGCCTTGTTGTATTTGCACATATCGAGCATATTGTGTGTATGATTGAAATGCTTGGTATGTGTGGGATCTGACTATCTGGTCGTTTATCTTTAGTAGCCTCTCTTACCGGGAAATGTCTCCTAGTGTCTCCACTGAGCCTTGGTAGCTTGCTACTGCTCCGGAACACTTAGGCTGGCCGGCATGTGTCCTTCTTCGTTCCTGTGTCTGTCCCTACGGGGAAATGTCACGCATTGAGTACCGGAGTCCTGTTAGCCCGCTACAGCCCGGTTTATCGAGTCTGCTAGCCCAAAGCTACAGCCGGAACTTACTTGCGATGACCGACACGTTCGATCTTTGGGTCATGGATGCTGTCCTGTAAGTCTGTGCCACTTTGGGTTTACGACTAGTCATGTCAGCCGGGCTCCTTATCATATGGATGCTAGCGACACTATCATATCGTGTGCCAAAAGGCAAAACGGTCCCGGCCAAGGTAAGGTGGCACCGTTGGGATACCGTGCGTGAGGCCGGAAAGTGATATGATGTGTTACAGGCTAGATCGATGTGACATTGAGTCGGGGTCCTGACAGCGTTGGTATCAAATTCAAGGAATCCATCTGTACCATTTTCATGCATGTTAGAACAACTTATGGCTGCTGTTTAGGACAAATCATATAAATGGCATTTGAATTTTACATATGGAGTTGGATTTGAACTTAGGGTTCAAACCAACTTCATTTAACTTTGTTGCTAGTTGCATTAGCTCAAACCACAACATATTGCCATGTCATGATCATGCATCATATTGTGCATTTGCATTGATTGTGTTTCTTTCTCAGTTGCCGGTAATTGTCCCCTCTCGATAGACATGGTTTCGACGACGAGTTCGATGACACCGATGAAGAACTATATTATCTTGAAGTGCCGAGCAAGCAAAACCCCTTGTTCATTCGATACAATCCCACTCTCTCGCTCCTGCTCTCTTATACTGCATTAGGACAACAACGATTCAACTGTTACTTGCTGCGGTAGTTGAACCCCTTTATCCTTTGCATGACCTGTCATTCCACAGTAAATAGATGAAACCCACTAGCATGAGTAGGAGTTGTTTGAGCCCTGATGTGCCTACTCATACATGCTTGTTTGTCATGCACTGCTTAGAGTTGAGTCGGGTCTGATCCATCGAGGATGAATCAGAGGTGTGTGAACATGTCCTACTGTGAGTGAGCTAAGTGTGTGAACATGATTTGGTAAAGGTAGCGGTGAGAGGCCATGTAGGAGTACATGGTGGGTTGTCTCATTGAAGGCGTCCTTAGGAACTGAGTTCTGCGTTTGTGATCCATGATACAACTACTACCATGCATTGGGCCCTGAAATATGACCCCGCTCGACTTCTTATTCACCCTTGTCCTCTGTCCAGGAGTTGCAAGTAGTTTACGTGTTTGTAGCCTCTTTGGAGGCCGTGGACAGCGCCGACCGTAGGGGTGGGCTGTGATCGGTAGGTACGTGGCACGGTGTACGGATGCCCGTTTGGTATCTCGGGAACCTGTTCACATCGTTTATGGCTGTGAGCTAAACTTGCCGAACTCCTCATAGATGGAACCCAAATAGGCGATAAACCCGGACTAGAGACTTGAGTGTTTAGGTAGGTCGTGGTCTACACCCACGTCGGCTTTAAGCTGAAGTCTGCCGAGCACATGTCGTGTGCAGGACACTAAGTGGTGGAAACATGTATGAAGAAGTACACCCTGCAGGTTAATATGATCTATTCTAATAGCCGTGTCATGATAAAGGACTTCTGGTTGCCTATAACAGTTCATAGACAAGTGAAAGTGGATACTCTAAAATCGCAAGATAAGCGTGAGTGCTATGGATGGCGTTCTCGTGGGAGGCGGAGCGGATCCATAGTGGTGTATTGATATGGTGAATATGTGGACTCGTGTGCGCCACCTCAAAAGAGTTACTTGCAGTCGTAGTTTAGGATAGCCACCGAGTCAAAGCTGGCTTGTTGCTGTTAAACTCCACCATCCCCTTGTTGATAATGATGCATATGTAGTTAGTTACGATGTAAGTCTTGCTGGGTACATTTGTACTCACGTTTGCCTATTTTATGTTTTTGCGAGAGACTTGGTCTCGCTAGTAGTTCCACGTGGACTTGACGTTTAGCTTGTTACCTCAGCTACGATCTTGTGCCCTCGGCAGATCTCGTAGATAGTCGGGCTTTTCAAGCCTTTTTCATTTGTAGATGTCGTACTCAAACATGATAGCTTCCGCTTGTGCTTTGATTTGTATGCTCTCAATGTTGGGTCATGAGACCCTGTTTGTAATATCTCGCTCCTCGGGCCTAATGAATAAATACTTGAGTCGTAGAGTCATGTTGTGATGCCATGTTGTATTTGCACATATCGAGCACATTGTGTGTATGTTATTGAAATGCTTGGTATGTGTGGGATCGACTATCTAGTTGTTTATCTTTAGTAGCCTCTCTTACGGAAATGTCTCCTAGTGTTTCCACCGAGCCATGGTAGCTTGCTTGCTCCGAACACTTAGGCTGGCGGCATGTGTCCTTCTTCGTTCTGTGTACGTCCCTTCGGGAAATGTCACGATGAATACCAGTCTGTTAGCCGCTACAGCCCGGTTCTCCTGAGTCTGCTAGCCCGGTGCTACAGCCTGGATTTACTCGTGATGACCGACACGTTCGATCTTTGGGTCATGGATGCTGTCCTGTAAGTTTGTGCCACTTTGGGTTTACGACTAGCCATGTCAGCCGGCTCCTTATCATATGGATGCTAGCGACACTATCATATCGTGTGCCAAAAGGCATAAACGGTCCCGGCAAAGGTAAGGCGACACCCGTGGGAATACCGTGCGTGAGGCCGCAAAGTGATATGAGGTGTTACAGGCTAGATCGATGTGACATTGAGTCGGGGTCCTGACAGCTTAGTTGTCACATCCCTAGCTTCTGGTATTGCACTAGGCTAGCTTCATGTGTGCATCATATTTAAATTTTGCTTAATTTTGAAATGGGGATTGTTCAAACCCTAGCACCAGATCAAATCAACTAGGTTCAAATAAAAATATTCTCAATGAACACAAAATGATCTTCAGAAAAGTTCATTATTTTTGGATTGGTCTAGAACCTCTCCCAAAATGGTGCACATTTTTCTAGGCCATTTTGGATTTTTGAATTAAATCATATAGTATTTGCATTTGGGCATTTAAATGCTATAAAATATTTTAAATGTCCAAATAATCCTAAACTGAAATTTTCCATGTTGGATATATTCCAAACAGTGGCCATGGGCAGTTTGGTGATTTTTGAGTATGCCTAAGTATTTTTAATAAAGCCCAGAACAAAATAACATAATAGAAAAACAGAAACAACAAAATAAAAGAGAGAGAGGGATTTTACCTGGCCACTTACCTGGCGCAGCCCACCTGGCAGCCCAGCGCCGCCCAAGATCCTTGTCTGGCCCGTGCCGCCACACTGCTTCCTCTCGCCAGCAGCGAGAGAGGAGCGCCCACAAGCGCCGAGCTTGCCACGCAGCTCCTCGCCGCCGCCTCGCTTTGGGCGGCGTGGCGGCGCCTCGGCCACTCCTCGGCTCTGCCCCGACCCCGCCGACACCCCATTCGCCCCCCTTACGCCTCTCCTCGCCCGTTCCCCGCCATGGCCGAAGCCTCCATGGACGCGGTGCCGTAACCCCGCGCCCACAGCCACTGCCCCACCTCTCCGACGTGATCCCGAGCTCCGCCACGACGCCGTCGTCCTCTCCATCGAGTCACGCGGGCGCCGAAGCTTTCTGCATCTCCAACGCCGCCGTTTCCGACCTCGGTGCGGTGATCCCGCCGTCGATTCGCGGACCCGTGCCTCCCTGCCTGCGCCAAGCGGCACGGAAGAACCGCGGTGAGTCGCTGCATCGCTTCCCCATGCCTCGTTGCCTAACTTCGTCCCTAGCCGCATCAACCACCGGAGCGAAGCTCCCGCCGCCCGCCATGCTGCCGCCGTGGCTAGAGCCCTCCTCCGCCCGCGTCGAGGCGTCACCGTGCTCGGCCGCTTGCGAAGCACCTAGCACCCCACCGCCGACTGCCGTGCACCACAACGCCGGTTCGGCGCAATCAACTCCGGCCGCCGCCACGAGCTCGCTTCGGCGAACTCCGCCACCCCACGCCTCCGTTGGTCCCCACAGATGCGCGCGGGCTTGGGCTACCTCTGGTGCCCTCGGCGCATCAATCCGTCGCCTCGGCGCAACTCCGACGGACGCCGCCCAGGATTGAGGTCGCCGCCGCCTAACTCCGCCACGCGCGGCGTGGCACACTTAATTAGCGGCTAAACACCACGCTAACCAACCCCCTAGGCCACCGACACACGGACCCCACTCCCTAATTAACTCCAGCTTTATTTCCTGTTTAGATTAGTGTTAATCTTGCGGACCCCACGTGTCGGTTTGACTTTGGCCAAGTCAGCGTTGACTGGTCCCACATGCCAGCGACCTAAACAGCCCTGTGACACTGACGTATGGGTCCCCCAGGTCAGGTTTGACCCGGACCAGCCCCAGTTGACTTGATGACGTCACCACGACGTCATCTTGTATGATTAACCATTTTCTGGATTTAAAATAATTCAGGAAATTTCAGAAAATAGCTAAAACTTCTAAAATTCATAGAAATTCAACCGTAACTCCAAATGAAATAAATTATATATGAAAAATGATCAGAAAAATCCAATCTATCCATCTGTACCATTTTCATGCATGTTAGAACAACCTATAACTACTGTTTAGGGCAAATGATATAAATGGCATTTGAATTTCACATATGGAGTTTGGATTTGAACTTAGGCTTCAAACCAACTCCATTTAACTTGCTGCTAGTTGCATTAGTTCAAATCACATCATATTGCCAAGTCACATTCATGCATCATATTGTCGCATTGCATTGATTGTGTTCTTCCTTGTTTGCCGGTAATTGTCCCCTCTCGATAGACGTGGTTTCGATGATGAATTCGATGACACCGATGAAGAACTATATTATCTTCAGAAGTGCCAGGCAAGCAAAACCCCCTTGTTCATTCCGATACAATCCTAGTCTCTAACTCCTGCTCTCTTTTACTGCATTAGGACAACAACGTTTCAACTGTTACATGCTGCGGTAGCTGAACCCCTTTATCCTCTGCATGACCTGTCATTGCCACGATAAATAGATGAAACCCACTAGCATGAGTAGGAGTTGTTTGAGCCTGATGTGCCTACTCATTCATGCTTGTTGTCATGCCGCTATTGCTTAGAGTTGAGTCGGTCGATTCATCGGGGATGAGTCGAGGTGTGTGAACATGTCCTCTTGTTGAGAGCTAAGTGTGTGAATACGATTTGGTAAAGGTAGCGGTGAGAGGCCATGTAGGAGTACATGGTGGGTTGTCTCATTGCAGCCGTCCTCAGGAACTGAGTTCTGTGTTGGTGATCCATGAACAACTACTACCACTCATTGGGATCCTTAATTGACCCTCTCGGCTTCTTAATCACCCTTGTTCTCTGTCCAGGAGTTGCAACTAGTTTCTGGTGTTTGTAGGTAGTGCTAGTAGTCTACCAAGTGGCACCCGGTACAGGTGGGCTTGGGACAGACTAGGCACCGTGGCACGGTGTACCAAGCGTAGATCTACCGTCGAGGTGGGCTTGGGAACCCTGCTCACATCGTTTGGGGCCGTGGCGATACCGGCCGGATCTCCTTGCGGATGGAACCCGAATAGGCGATAAACACTGGACGAGAGACTTGAGTGTTTAGGTAGGTCGTGGCCGACTCCCTCGCTGGCTTCCGCTTGAAGGTTGCCGAGGTACATGACGTGTCTGAGGCGATAAGTGGCGAGAGCGTGCGTGAAGAAGTACACCCTGCGGGTTATCATTATCTATTGAATAGCGGGATTCCTCGGATATGGAAACTTAGACCCTTGCATAGTTCATAGACAAGTGAAAGTGGATACTCTAAAATCGCGCAAGATAAGCGTGAGTGCTATGGATGGCGTTCTCGTGAGGAGGCGGGAGCGGATCCATAGTGGTGTATTGATATGGTGAATATGTGGACTCGTGTGCGCCACCTCAAAAGAGTTACATTGCAGTCGTAGTTCAGGATAGCCACCGAGTCAAAGCTGGCTTGCTGCAGTTAAACCCCACCATCCCTTTGTTGATAATGATGCATATGTAGTTAGTTACGATGTAAGTCTTCTTTGGGTACATTTGTACTCACGTTTGCCTATTTTATGTTTTTGCAGAGAGATTTCAGTCTCGCTAGTAGTTCCACGTGGACTTCGACGTTTAGCTTGTTACCTCAGCTACGATCTTGTGCCCTCGGCAGGATCTGGTAGATAGTCAGGCTTTTCAGCCTTTTTCATTTATAGTTATGCGTACTTTCGACATGTTAAGCTTCCGCTTGTGCTTTGACTTGTATGCTCTCGAGTGTTGGGTCGTGAGACCCATGATTGTAATATCTCGCTCCTCGGAGCCTAATGAATAAATACTTGAGTCGTAGAGTCATGTTGTGATGCCATGTTGTATTTGCACATATCGAGCATATTGTGTGTATGTTATTGAAATGCTTGGTATGTGTGGGATCGACTATCTAGTTGTTTATCTTTAGTAGCCTCTCTTAGGAAATGTCTCCTAGTGTCTCCACCGAGCCATGGTAGCTTGCTCTTGCTCCGGAACACTTAGGCTGGCGGCATGTGTCCTTCTTCGTTCTGTATCATCCCTTCGGGAAATGTCACGCGATGGATACGAGTCTGTTAGCCCACTACAGCCCGGTTCACGGAGTCTGCTAGCCCAAAGCTACAGACTGGATTCACTCGTGATGATGACCGACACGTTCGATCTTTGGGTCATGGATGCTGTCCTGTAAGTTTGTGCCACTTTGGGTTTACGACTAGCCATGTCAGCCGGGCTCCTTATCATATTGATGCTAGCGACATTATCATATCGTGTGCCAAAAGCATAAGCGGTCCCGGCAAAGGTAAGGCGACACCGTGGGGATACCGTGCGTGAGGCCGCAAAGTGATATGAGGTGTTACATGCTAGATCGATGTGGCATTGAGTCGGGTCTGACAGCATTGGTATCGAGCTTGACTGCTGTAGGATTACCAAGCCAAACTGGTGAAGTTGAGTCTAGAAATGCTTTAGTTATATGTAAGGGAATTGATTGTGGGATGGAGCGTAAGGCTCTTTTTACTCCTTATACCTCATGGCCTTCGATCCGAGTCATCCTCTTCTCTTCTACGGGATTAAGAACTAGGCCTTCTCATCTATCTATCGGATGACGTGTTACTAAACCATAGACTTATAAATTGATAGTTCAAATCTCAGTTCAGTTTGTACTACTTCCATATGTTAATTGTTGATCTTGAAACCTTGACATTGTACTTACGAGTGGTTATGCCACCATTTTTGCATATGTCTCAAATCTTTTCGAGCATTTACAGCCGTTATCTTTGTCCGAGTTATCGAGGTTTCTAAATAATCGATGCATTTGCAAATCCCTTCCTACCGTTTCAAAGTTCCTTTGTGCGGATTAACCACACTAAGCGGTGAGTTGAGGTACTCTATTGCCTCGGCGTATATGTTGGAGCTATTATTATGACCCTAGATGTCTAGAGTATTACCTAGTAATTTAGCCATGCTTTGTGTTCCCGATGTGATGATTACGGCCATCAGGTCTAAAGCATCCGTGATGCCACTTAGTATGTAGGTATTCTACTTCTGGGTTTTTGAACCCGAGACTCACCCTACTTACCCCCTGTTGATAGTATTTGCTAGTTCCTTTAGGTTATTAGTAACCTTGCGATAGTCCTCGAGGTCCGTGGTATTTCCTTCTTCCAAATACTATGAACCACTTACGGCAGATGTTTGTTGGATCAAAAGATGACAACCGGAGTGCTCTCGATGGGTTCTCCATTCATAATTGTGATTCTGCCAGTTCTACCTTTCTGCATGGGTTATCTGGAAGAAACCTGTTGAACTTGGTTCGACATATTAACTTATGCATCCACAACTCAGAAATTCATATGCTCCTTGAGTTGTTCCTCTTTAGTTGTTTTCTGACCTTCGTCTATCAATTGCTAGTCAAGAGTATGCGTGCCTTCGTTCATCGATGCCTATTACTCTTGTGGTCCGTCAAGCCATTCTATTCTGGAATGACTAGGAAAAACAAACTCCAGTACCTCATCCATATCCAGGATTGGGTCGAAATAGTTGTGCTCCGCGGATCAAAATGCCAATCCAGCTTCTGGTCTGTTCTACCTTGAAGTATTACCTTCTTTATGTGAGGATTGTCATGAGAATTGCACCACCTCTTATGAATTCTTGACGCAGTGATACTTCTCGCCATCATTTTCATTTCTCGGTTCCGTGTTATTGCAACCGGAATGCCGACATGTGAACTATGGTGTGTGAAATCGATACTCCTAGCAACCTTGTTGCTTGGTAGTAAATGGACAATAATCTCATTCTTAGCATGTTGGTTATTGAATTATCATTCTAAGAGTGATTGTGCTACCTAGTCCTTATTTCCTGGTGCACTCTTCGATCAATGAGTTAGGATTGTGCCAATCCCTCGCTTATTTGATCATATCGTCTTGCCTTGAAAAGCAAGATTGTTCTCGAGCTTAGTAACATATTGGTGGTTCGTGATTTTCCGAATATCTTCTCGGAAGTATCACCAGGTTGTCACCTGACTGCTATGTTGAGTTCGTGATCAAGTTGGTTTCATATAAACCACCCCTTCTCCAAGAATCAGTGTTGCATACCCCTGAGCTAGTTGGTTAAGCTAAACAACAACTTGGAGAGTTGGAAGATAAAAGCTTGTCCGACTTAGCTCATGCTAAGGGATATCTTGTATACATGTTGAAGAAAGATGATATCTTCATTGGTTGATCCTCGTGGTCAATTGTTGGATCTATTGTCTTACCCGAACCTTTGATTTGAGAAAGGGCTATCGTCAAATCAAATCAGAACCAACGATATTCGTAATGTTGTCTTACTCGTGGTTGATTCCTCGAGCATACACCATTACATCTTTGGTCTGACCAATACCATCCCATTGTTCACATAGTGGTGGAAGTCCAGTGATATGGAAATTCCGATGAGTTGCTGTTGAGCCCATCAGCAGCATTTTGTCTCCTCCATGATTCATGTTGAACATTGAGCTAGTGTTGGAAACTTGTGTAAGCATTTTCTTCATGCCCCGTTCATGAAGTATATGTTTGGATGAAAGAAGTGACTTCCTCTAATTCATGTGCATTTGATGCAAGTTGCCGCCGTGGATTCGAGAAAGTCGATGTTGCTTTCCTTGGAATCATCCCAAATCAGTCATGCATACGTGCGAAGTATTCTATGGTTTGGTAGATTAATTACCTCCACTCCATATGTGTTCCTAGCACACCAAGCCACTGACTGATTTGTTCAAGGAGAAGAAGTTTCTTCATAAGAGCTAATCATATGACTTATGTAAGGACTTCAATATCCCCAATGATGGTTCCCAACCAGAACTCGCTAGTGTTTTATTATAAGACTACTATGTGGTCATGCTTGTCTTGGACGGCGTGTTCACAGGTTTGTAGCAGAACCAGCTCATGTTTTGGAGCTTGCTATCATAGTTCATTTCGAGAATCATAGCGCCATCTCGCCGATTTGTGTTGCAAACTTTCATTTTTCTCTCTAGACTTGATGAGTCTGGAATATTCTGACACCAACCAGATCTGAATCTCAGGCAGATATGATGGTTGTAACGTGTCCCAAGAACTATAATATTGGTCTCTTTGTAACCCGGTAAAATGGATGTCGTGGCCAACACACCCAACCGGAAGACCTATTATTGTAGTATCTTGTTTGAGAAAGTTGGCCACCTCCCCATAAGGATTTCATAGGATACTATTTCCGTAGTTATTCCTTATGGATTCTTGTGCTCCCGAAGTCCGACCTTTACTTGATGTTCTATGTATTATCACCGGCACTAACTGGAATTGTTCCTAGTCTTTTCGGTTATGCTATAACCACTCCAATAGTGGAATCACTCTCTACTGTTGAGCTTCTCCCCAGTTACTAAAATCATTCTTTGTGTTGTCTTCAACAAGGTAATCCACATCATCCAACCTGGCCCGAGAATGTCATTCTTTTGGACTCCTTCAAATAATTGATTGTGATTTGCCTTAGGCTGGTATAAAGAGTTTCAACGATCTCTGAATCAAGGTAATTCTTGTTGCCACTTAAGGAAATAGTTCTACGAGCCACCTCTTCCAAGATGCCCCGTTTTGAAGTCATGGCAACTCAACTCCTCGCTACGTTGACAACCGATCACCACCTTCCAAAGTGTGGAATTGTTGTCTACCTAGTGAACCCTCGGCATCTGTTCCACTCCATCCTTCTAGATGTGTGCCTCGTGTCTCAGCTCGAGAGATGTTGCTATGTCTCATTTCGTGAGTTAATCCTGAGTTGTTCGATCTTCGAGAAGATCGATCCTTTTAGAGTTGTTCCTTTCCTCTCGTTGTCATGTTAATTGGAGTTCTCAGAGCAAGACGTCGAGACAAAGATGATGATCGAATCAAGGTTCTTATGAAGTGCAACCTGGATCATGAAGTTTGAGCTAGCTTTGTATCCCTCCGCCTTCTTACCTCCGTCTTGAATCTCGGGGCGAGATTCTTGTTTAGTGAGGCGAGTTGTCACATCCTAGCTTCTCGGTATTGCACTAGGCTAGCTTCATGTGTGCATCATATTTAAATTTTGCTTAATTTTGAAATGGGGATTGTTCAAACCCTAGCACCGCATCAAATCAACTAGGTTCAAATAAAATATTCTCAATGAACCCAAAATGATCTTGAGAAAAGTTCATTATTTTTGGATTGGTCTAGAACCTCTCCCAAAATGGTGCACATTTTTCTAGGCCATTTTGGATTTTTGAATTAAATCATATAGTATTTGCATTTGGGCATTTAAATGCTATAAAATATTTTAAATGTCCAAATAATCCTAAACTGAAATTTTCCATGTTGGATATATTCCAAACAGTGGCCATGGGCAGTTTGGTGATTTTGAGTATGCCTAAGTATTTTTAATAAAGCCCGAACAAAATAACATAATAGAAAACAGAAACAACAAAATAAAAGAGAGAGAGGATTTTACGGCCACTTACAGGCGCAGCCCACTGGCAGCCCAGCGGCCGCCCAAGATCTGTCTGGCCGTGCCGACCACCGCTTCCTCTCGCCAGCGGCGAGAGGAACGCCCGCAAGCCGCCGAGCTCGCCACGCAGCTCCTGGCCTGCCTCGCTTTGGCGGCGTGGCGGCGCCTCTCAAGCCACTCCTCGGCTCTGCCCGACCCGCCGACACCCCATTCGCCCCCTCGCCTCTCCTCGCCCGTTCCCGCCATGGCGAAGCCTCCATGGGCGCTGCCGTAACCCGCGCCCCACGCCCATCGCCCCACCTCTCCGACGTGATCCCGAGCTCCGCCACGACGTCGTCGTCCTCTCCATCGAGTCACGCGGCGCCAGAAGCTCTGCTGCATCTCCAACGCCGCCGTTTCCGACCTCGGGTGCCGGTGATCCCCGCCGTCGATTCGCGGACCCGTGCCTCCCCGCCTCGCCAAAGAAGACACGGAAGAACGCGGTGAGCCGCTGCGCCGTTTCCCCATGCCTCGTTGCTTAACTTCGTCCCTAGCCGCATCAACCACCGGGCCGGCGCTCCCGCCGCCGCCATGCCGCCGCCATGGCTAGAGCCCTCCTCCGCCGCGTCTGAGAGCGTCACCGTGCTCAGCACGTTTGCAGGAGCACCTAGCACCCCACCGCTCGACCTGCCGTGCACCACAACGCCGGTTCCGAGCGCAACCGAACTCCGGCCGCCACCACGAGCTCGCTTCCGGCGAACTCCGGCCACCCCACGACCTCCCGTTGGTCCCCCTGGATGCGCGCGGGCTTGGGCTACCTCCTGGTGCCCTCGGCGCATCAATCTGTCGCCTCTGGCGCAACTCCGACGGACGCCGCCGCGGATTGAGGTCGCCGCCGGCCTAACTCCGGCCACGCCGACGTGGCACACTTAATTAGCGGCTAAACACCACGATAACCAACCCCCTAGGCCACCGACACACGGACCCCACTCCCTAATTAACTCCAGCTTTATTTCCTGTTTAGATTAGTGTTAATCTTGCGGACCCCACGTGTCGGTTTGACTTTGGCCAAGTCAGCGTTATCGGTCCCACATGCCGGCGACCTAAACAGCCTGTGACATCGGCGTATGGGTCCCCAGTCGAGTTTGACCGGACCAGCCCGATTGACTTGATGACGTCACACGACGCGTCATCTTGTATGATTAACCATTTTCGGATTTAAAATAATTCAGAAATTTGAAAATAACTAAAACTTCTAAAATTCATAGAAATTCAACCGTAACTCCAAATGAAATAAATTATATATGAAAATGATCAGAAAAATCCAATCTATCCATCTGTACCATTTACATGCATGTTAGAACAACCTATAACTACTGTTTAGGGCAAATGATATAAATGGCATTTGAATTTCACATATGGAGTTTGGATTTGAACTTAGGCTTCAAACCAACTCCATTTAACTTGCTGCTAGTTGCATTAGTTCAAATCACATCATATTGCCAAGTCACATTCATGCATCATATTGTCGCATTGCATTGATTGTGTTCTTCCTTGTTTGCGGTAATTGTCCCTCTCGATGAGCGTGGTTTCGACGATGAATTCGATGACACCGATGAAGAACTATATTATCTTGAAGTGCCGAGCAAGCAAAACCCCTTGTTCATTCGATACAATCCTACTCTCTCGCTCCTGCTCTCTTTTCTTGCATTAGGACAACAACGTTTCAATTGTTACATCTTTGCGTAGCTGAACCCCTTTATCCTCTGCATGACCTATCATTGCCACAGTAAATAGATGAAACCCACTAGCATGAGTAGGAGTTGTTTGAGCCCTGATGTGCCTACTCATTCATGCTTGTTGTCATGCCTGCTATTGCTTAGAGTTGAGTCAGGTCTGATTCATCGGGGATGAGTCAGAGGTGTGTGAACATGTCCTACTGTTGAGAGCTAAGTGTGTGAATACGATTTGGTAAAGGTAGCGGTGAGAGGCCATGTAGGAGTGGCATGTGTCCTTCTTCGTTCCTGTGTCTGTCCCTACGGGGAAATGTCACGCATTAGTCTGGAGTCTGTTAGCCCTTCTGCCCAGTTCTACGGAGTCTGCTAGCCCGATTCTACAGCCCGAGAGATTACTAGCGATGGCCAAACCGTTCGATCTTTGGGTCATGGATGCTGTCCTGTAAGTGCGTGTAAATCTGCAGGCATGACAAACAAGCATTTATGAGTAGGCACATCGAGGCTCAAACAACTCCTACTCATGCTAGTGGGTTTCATCTATTCTTGTGGAATGACGAGGTCATGCAAAGGATAAAGGGTTCAACTACGCAGCAAATAGCAGATTGAATCGTTGTTGTCCTAATGCAGAAAAAGAGCAGGAAGCGAGAGAGTGGGATTGTATCGGAATGAACAAGGGGTTTTGCTTGCACGCACTTCAAGATAATATAGTTCTTCATCGGTGTCATCGAACTCGTCGTCGAAACCATGTCTATCGAGGCGGGACAATTACGACAACTGAAAAGAAACACAATCAATGCAAATGCACAATATGATGCATGATCATGACATGGCAATATGCTGTGGTTTGAGCTAATGCAACTAGCAACAAAGTTAAATGAAGTTGGTTTGAACCCTAAGATCAAATCCAACTCCATATGTAAAATTCAAATGCCATTTATATGATTTGTCCCAAACAGCAGCCATAAGTTGTTCTAACATGCATGAAAATGGTACAGATGGATTCCCTGAATTTTTCTGATAATTTTTCATATATAATTTGTTTGATTTGGAGCTACGGTTAATTTTATAAAATTTTTAGAAGTTTAGGCAATTTTACGGAACTACTGAATAAAAATAAATCAGAAATTAGTTATTGCGTCGGCTGGCGCTTTGTGTGGCGTCGACAAGTCAACATGGTTGACCAGAGTCAAACCTATCGCGTGGGACCCGTGTGTCATTTGCGAGCGATTTATGAGCTTAATTAACCTAATTAACTAATTGGTTGGTTAATTAAACATTGGGACCCACATGTCGATGAAACGTTGGCTAATTAAGTTAGAATAAGCTAAACTAATTAATAGGGGCTGGCCCCACTGTCATTGACCGAGGGAGGTTAAACCCCTCGTCGGCCGAAACTATCGCCCGCGGCTCGTGCGGCTTCTGACAGCTTGGCGGAGGCTCGGGTTAGCTCCTCTGGCGACCAAAGCAGCGGAGTGGCTCTCGTGGTCTTTGGGACTGCGCGCATCCAACACGACTAGCGGCGGCAGCCAGGGTGGACCGAGCTCGCCGGAAGCGAGCTCGCGGCGGCGGCGGAGTTGGTGGGTGTGGGGTTGGCGCTAGAGGCACGTGGGGAGAAGCTGGTGCTGGCTCACGGGCTCTGAGAGCGTGTTGGCCAGTGGTGTGCTCGGCTTGAGCTAGCAGCTCCGGCCACGGTGGTGGCGAGCGCAGGCGGCGGACCGGCTCCGATGGAAAAAGCGGCTCTGATGAGAAAACGCCCGGGGGTTAGAAGCGGCGAAGCTCACGGCGCACGGATGGAATCGTCGGAGAGCTCGGGGGCGGTCCAGCAGGCGAAGCGGCGGCGAAGATCTCGGTGCGGAGGTTGAAGATAGGCGATAAGCGGCTCCACAGGCGTCCGGAGACGCGGCTTGGCGGGGAGGGCGAGGCCTATGGCGCGAGCTTTGGACTCGTCGGGCGAGCCATGGCGGTGGCAGCGGCAGCAGCGGCGCGCGGCAGCGCTTCGGGCATAACGGGAGAGGGCGAGGAAGAGCGAGAGAGAATGGGGTTTCGGCGGGGTTGAGGCGTCTTGAGGAGTGGCCGGCGTCGCCACGCTGTCGAGCGAGCGGCGGCGAGGCTGCGTGGCGAGCTCGGCGTCTTGTGGCGCGCTCTCTCTCTCTGCTGGCGAGAGGAAGCAGGTGGCTGGCACGGGCCAGCACAGTGCTGGGCCGGCCAGCGGGCTGCCAGGTGGGCTGCGCCAGGTAAGTGGCCAGGTAGTTTCCTCTCTCTCTCTGTTTTCTATTTTACTTACAGTTTTCTATTATTCTGCAATTTGATGGCTTTATTAAAAATACTAAAACGTTTCCAAAAATCCTGCAAATAATTGTGGGCTCTGTTGGGATTATTCCTAGTAGCACACACTTAAGTTCAGAATTATTTGAGCATTTAACATATTTACTAGCATTTAAATGCCCAAATGCAAAGTACATATGATTTAATTCAGTGACCAAATATGTCATGGAAAAATGTGCAACACCTCTGGTTATGGTTCTAGCATTTTCCAGAAATGATGAACATTTTTGAAAGCCATTTGGATTCACTAAAATTATTTTTAGGTTGAACCTATTTGAATTCCATTTGGTGCTAGGGTTTGAACATCCCCATTTCAAATTCATTTGAAAAGTTAAACATGATGCACACATGAAGGGCTAGCCTACTGCATACCAGGACCAGGGATGTGACAATGAGAAAGTTGGCCACCTCCCCATGGGGATTTCGCAGGATTTACTCCCTAGCTGTCCCTTATGGATTTTTGTGTTTCCGAAGTCCGACCTTTACTTGATGTTCGGATATCAAACCTTATCTCTGAATGGGATCTGTTGGTGCATCATGGAGAACATTAGAAGCGGAGTACTAAATGTCTCTCGATCGATCATCCAGATTTTGTTCCCTTGGTCTCGCTAAGGTGAAATCTGAAAGTGTTGCCTTCCATTTTATCTGCATCCTCCACGGCATTCGTCATGGTAGTATGTTGTGTTGCGGGATCCACGACACGGATATTGGTAAAACCTTGATGAATATGGAAATGCTCAAGTTCTTGAGAACGCACAAGCACTATGTATTATCACCGCACTAACTGGAATTGTTCCTAGTCTTTTCGGTTATGCTATAACCACTCCAATAGTGGAATCACTCTCTCTTGTTGAGCTTCTCCCGATTACCAAAATCATTCCTTATGTTGTCTTCAACAAGGTAACCCACATCATCCATTACGGCCGAGAATGTCATTCTTCGGACTCTTTCAAATAATTGATTGTGATTTGCCTTAGGCTGGTATAAAGAGTTTCAATGATCTCTGAATCAAATGTAATTCTTTTGGCCATAAGGGATATTTCTCTGAGTCACCTTCCATAAGGTGTCTCGTTGTGATATCATGACAATTA
This sequence comes from Aegilops speltoides, assembly GCA_021437245.1. NCBI lineage: Eukaryota > Viridiplantae > Streptophyta > Magnoliopsida > Poales > Poaceae > Aegilops > Aegilops speltoides. Next base: position 518,238,768 of record CM038145.1, read on the forward strand.
TTTCCCTCGCTACTTTGAAACCTCATCAAATTGTTTCTTCCGTCCTTCATGATGTGTGTTTAGTCTCTCAGCTCAAGAGATGTTCTACATCTCATTCCGTGAGTTGATCTTGTGATCATTAAGGCGATCCACCCTTGTAGAGTGTCTACGTCCTCGTGTTGGATGAAAATCTCAAAAGCAAAGGCGTCAAGATCAATTGGAGCCTTGAATCGGCATCCTCGAGTAGGACATCCGGATCGTGAAGATCGTGTGAGTTTGTACCCTCTGCCTTCTTACCTCCGTCTTGAATCTCGGGTCGAGATTCTTGTTTAAATGAGGGTGAGTTGTCACATCCCTGGTCTGGTATGCGATAGGCTAGCCCTTCATGTGTGCATCATGTTTAACTTTTCAAATGAATTTGAAATGGGGATGTTCAAACCCTAGCACCAAATGGAATTCAAATAGGTTCAACCTAAAAATAATTTTAGTGAATCCAAATGGCTTTCAAAAATGTTCATCATTTCGGAAAATGCTAGAACCATAACCAGAGGTGTTGCACATTTTCCATGACATATTTGGTCCTTGAATTAAATCATATGTACTTTGCATTTGGGCATTTAAATGCTAGTAAATATGTTAAATGCTCAAATAATTCTGAACTTAAGTGTGTGCTACTAGGAATAATCCCATGAGCCCACAATTATTTGCAGGATTTTTGGAAACGTTTTAGTATTTTAATAAAGCCATCAAATTGCAGAATAATAGAAAGCGTAAGTAAAATAAAAAGAGAGAGAGAAAACTACGGCCACTTACAGGCGCAGCCCACTGCAGCCAGCTGGCGGCCCGACCTTGTGCTGGCCGTGCCGACCACCTTCCTCTCGCCCAGCGAGCGAAGGCGCGCCCAGCGCCGCGCCCGAGCTCGCCACGCAGCTCCCTGGCCGCCTGCCTCGCCTGGACAACGTGGCGACGCCTCGAAGCCACTCCTCGGCACTGCCCGACCCGCCGACACCCCATTCTCCCCTGGCTCTCTCCCTCGTCCTCTCCGTTATGCCCGGCGCTGCCCGTCGCCGCCGCTTCGCCGTTGCGCGCCCACCGCCACGGCCTCGCCTCTCCAGCGAGTCCAAAGCTCCGCGCCATAGGCCTCGTCCTCCCCGCCAAGCCGTGCGTCTCCGGGCGCCACAATGGAGCCGCCATCGCTGTCATCTTCAACCTCGGCACGGAGATCTTCGTCGCCGTTACGCGCGTTGGACCGTCCCGAGCTCTCCGGCGATTCCGCCGGTGCGTTGTGAGCTTCTGTCGCTTTCCCCTAACCCGTGGCGTTTTTCTCGCCGTAGCCGCCTTTTCCGCCGGGCGGCTTCGCCGCCGCCGTGCCTCGTCACCACCGTGGCTGGAGCCGTTGTAGCTCGGCCGAGCACACCACCGCTCAACCGTCTCCGAGGCCGTAGCGGCACCAGCTTCTCCCCACGTGCCCCTAAGCGCCAACCCCACCCACCGAACTCCGGCCGCCGCTGCGCTTCGTTTCCGGCGAGCTCGGTCCACCCGGCTGCTGCCGCTAATCGTGTTGGATCTTGCGAGTCGGCTTCCACGTAAAACCACTCCGCCGTCGTTTTGGTCGCGGAGGAGCTAACGAAACCCTCGCGCGCGCTTTCTTGTGGCGGCGACGAGCATGGCGTATTAGCCTCGGTGACGAGGGTTTAACCTCCCTCGGTCAATGACAGGTGGGGCCAGCCCCTATTAATTAGTTTAGCTTATTCTAGCAATTAGCCCTTTGTTTCAGCGACATGTGGGTCCCAATGTTTAATTAACCAACTAATTAGTTAATTAGGTTAATTAAGCTCATTAAATCGCCCTGCAGCTGACACACGGGTCCCACGCGATAGGTTTGACTCTGGTCAACCCTGTTGACTTCTTGACGTCACCAGGCGTCGGTGACGCAATAACTAATTTCTGGATTTATTTTTATTCAAGAAATTCCAGAAAATTGCATAAACTTCTAAAATTCATATAAAATTAACCGTAGCTCCAAATCAAACAAATTATATATGAAAAATTATCAGAAAAATTCAAGGAATCCATCTGTACCATTTTCATGCATGTTAGAACAACTTATGGCTGCTTTTTAGGACAAATCATATAAATGGCATTTGAATTTTACATATGGAGTTGGATTTGAACTTAGGGTTCAAACCAACTTCATTTAACTTTGTTGCTAGTTGCATTAGCTCAAACCACAGCATATTGCCATGTCATGATCATGCATCATATTGTGCATTTGCATTGATTGTGTTTCTTTCTCGATTCTTGGTAATTGTCCCTCTCGATAGACATGGTTTCGACGGCGAGTTCGATGACACCGATGAAGAACTATATTATCTTGAAGTGCCGGGCAAGCAAAACCCCTTGTTCATTCGATACAATCCCACTCTCTCGCTCCTGCTCTCTTTTCTTGCATTAGGACAACAACGATTCAAGCATTACTTGCTGCGGTAGTTGAACCCTTTATCCTTTGCATGACTGTCATTCCACGATAAATAGATGAAACCCACTAGCATGAGTAGGAGTTGTTTGAGCCCTGATGTGCCTACTCATACATGCTTGTTTGTCATGCACTCTTTGCTTAGAGTTGAGTCGGTCGATCCATCGAGGATGAATCGGAGGTGTGTGAACATGTCCTCTTGTGAGTGAGCTAAGTGTGTGAACACGATTTGGTAAAGGTAGCGGTGAGAGGCCATGTAGGAGTACATGGTGGGTTGTCTCATTGAAGCCGTCCTTAGGAACTGAGTTCTGCGTTTGTGATCCATGATCAGCTACTACCATGCATTGGGCCTGAAATATGACCCGCTCGACTTCTTATTCACCCTTGTCCTCTGTCCGGGAGTTGCAAGTAGTTTACGGTGTTTGTAGCCTCTTTGGAGGCCGTGGACAGCGTGACCGCCGAGGGGTGGGCTGTGATCACGGTAGATGCGTGTACGGTGTGTCTGGATGCCGTTTGGTATCTCGGGAACCTGTTCACATCGTTTGGGGCTGTGGCGAAACTTGGCGGAACTCCTCATAGATGGAACCCAAATAGGCGATAAACCTGGACTAGAGACTTGAGTGTTTAGGTAGGTGGTGGTCTACACCCGTCGGCTTTAAGCTTGAAGTCTGCCGAGCACATGTCGTGTCTGAGGCGCTAAGTGGTGAAACATGTATGAAGAAGTACACCCTGCGGGGTTAATATGATCTATTGAATAGCCGTGTCATGCGGTAAAGGACTTCTGGGTTGCCTATAACAGTTCATAGACAAGTGAAAGTGGATACTCTAAAATCGCAAGATAAGCGTGAGTGCTATGGATGGCGTTCTCGTGAGGAGGCGGGGCGGATCCATAGTGGTGTATTGATATGGTGAATATGTGGACTCGTGTGCATACCTCAAAAGAGTTACTTGCGATCGTAGTTTAGGATAGCCACCGAGTCAAAGCTGGCTTCTGCTGTTAAACTCCACCATCCTTGTTGATAATGATGCATATGTAGTTAGTTACGATGTAAGTCTTCTGGGTACATTTGTACTCACGTTTGCCTATTTTATGTTTTTGCGAGAGAGACTTGGTCTCGCTAGTAGTTCCACGTGGACTTGACGTTTAGCTTGTTACCTCAGCTACGATCTTGTGCCCTCGGCGGAATCAGGTAGATAGTCGGGCTTTTCAAGCCTTTTTCATTTGTAGATGTGCGTACTCGGACATGATAGCTTCGCTTGTGCTTTGATTTGTATGCTCTGAATGTTGGGTCATGAGACCCTGTTTGTAATATCTCGCTCCTCGGGCCTAATGAATAAATACTTGAGTCGTAGAGTCATGTTGTGATGCCATGTTGTATTTGCACATATCGAGCACATTGTGTGTATGTTATTGAAATGCTTGGTATGTGTGGGATCGACTATCTAGTTGTTTATCTTTAGTAGCCTCTCTTACGGAAATGTCTCCTAGTGTTTCCACGAGCCATGGTAGCTTGCTCTTGCTCCGGAACACTTAGGCTGGCGGCATGTGTCCTTCTTCGTTCACATATACATCCCTTGGAAATGTCACGCGATGAATACCGAGTCTGTTAGCCCTTCTGGCCGGTTCTCCGAGTCTGCTAGCCAGTGCTACTGCCTAGATTTACTCGTGATGGCCAAACACGTTCGATCTTTGGGTCATGGATGCTGTCCTGTAAGTTTGTGCCACTTTGGGTTTCGACTAGCCATGTCAGCCGGGCTCCTTATCATATGGATGCTAGCGACACTATCATATCGTGTGCCAAAAGCATAAGCGGTCCGGGCAAAGTAAGGCGACACCGGTAGGAATACCGTGCGTGAGGCGCAAAGTGATATGAGGTGTTACAGGCTAGATCGATGTGACATTGAGTCGGGGTCTGACACCAACCACTGTTAATTAGTTTAGCTTATTCTAACAATTAGCCTTTGTTTCAGCGACATGTGGGTCCCAATGTTTAATTAACCAACTAATTAGTTAATTAGGTTAATTAAGCTCGTTAAATCGCCTGCAGGTGACACACGGGTCCCGCGATAGGTTTGACTCTGGTCGACCCTGTTGACTTCTTGACGTCACCACAGGCGTCGGTGACATAATAACTAATTTCGGATTTATTTTTATTAGGAAATTCGAGAAAATTGCCTAAACTTCTAAAATTTATATAAAATTAACCGTAGCTCCAAATCAAACAAATTATATATGAAAATTATCAGAAAAATTCAAGGAATCCATCTGTACCATTTTCATGCATGTTAGAACAACTTATGGCTGCTGTTTAGGACAAATCATATAAATGGCATTTGAATTTTACATATGGAGTTGGATTTGAACCTAGGGTTCAAACCAACTTCATTTAACTTTGTTGCTAGTTGCATTAGCTCAAACCACAGCATATTGCCATGTCATGATCATGCATCATATTGTGCATTTGCATTGATTGTGTTTCTTTCTCGATTCTTGGTAATTGTCCCTCTCGATAGACATGGTTTCGACGGCGAGTTCGATGACACCGATGAAGAACTATATTATCTTGAAGTGCGGGCAAGCAAAACCCCTTGTTCATTCGATACAATCCCACTCTCTCGCTCCTGCTCTCTTTTCTGCATTAGGACAACAACGATTCAAGCTGTTACTTGCTGCGGTAGTTGAACCCCTTTATCCTTTGCATGACTGTCATTCCACGGTAAATAGATGAAACCCACTAGCATGGTAGGAGTTTACCAGCGCTATCGGGACCCGACTCAATGTCACATCGATCTAGCACTGTAACACATCATATCACTTTGCGGCCTCACGCACGGTATCCCAGCAGGTGCCACCTTACCTTGGCAGGGACCGTTTGCGCCTTTTGGCTGCGTATATGATAGTGTCGCTAGCATCCATATGTTAAGGGCAGGGCTGACATGACTAGTCGTAAACCCAAAGTGTACGCAGACTTACGAGGGCGAGCATCCATGACCCGGCATCGAGCGTGTCGGTTATCGGCAAGTAAGTTCGGGCTGTCGGATGGGCTAGCGGGACTCCGATAAACCGGGCATGGCGGGCTAACGAGGACTCGGTACTCAATCGTGACATTTCCCGTGAAGAACGGACATAGGAGCGAAGAAGACACATGCCGGCCAGCCTAAGTGTTAGGAGCGGTAGCAAGCTACCAAGGCTCGGTGGAGACACTAGGAGACATTTCGGTAAGAGGCTACTAAAGATAAGCGACCGGATAGTCGGATCCCACACATACCAAGCATTTCAATCATACACACAATATGCTCGATATGTGCAAATACAACAAGGCATCACAACATGACTCTCGACACAAGTACTTTATTTAAAGGCTCGAGAGAGCCATACATAGCATACACACAAGTGCAGGTCACACGACCCACATACAAGTCATACAAGCATACAAGTCACAGCGGAAGTATTTTGTGCGAGTCTGAGACAACTAGTAAAATGAAAGAGGCTTGGGTAAGCCTAGCTATACTACTTGGTCCTTCACTTGCTCGGGATCACCACGGGCCTTAGTCTACTCATCGATGTCAGCGTCTCACGAAGAACCCGTCGGAAGGGTTTGTGGCATCTTGAAAAATGTAAATTAAAGCAACATGAGTACAAAGGTACTCAGCAAGACTTACATCGGACCCTACATACATGCATATTATCAAGAAGGGTTTGTGGGGTTATTGCAGCAAGCAAGCTTTGACTCATGGCTAAGCTATCCTCACGAGACACCAACTTGAAATAGTTTTGCTTTTCGAGTCCACTACTCATCACTTCAATACACCACCGAGGATCAACCCCGTCTTCCTCACGGAGGAGCCATCCTCGGCACTCACGCTTATCTTGAGGCTTTTAGTAGTATCCATTTACTTGTCTATGAACTGTATAGGCAACCAAGTAGTCCTTTACATGGCGCGCTATTCGAATAGATGATGTTAACCTGCGGTGTACTTCTTCATACATGTTTCCACCACTTAGCGTGCACCACGACATGTGCTCGGCGGACTTCAGCGAAAGCCGGCGTGGGTGTAGACCACGACCTACCTGAACACTCATGTCTCTAGTCGGGTTTGCCGCCTATTTGGGTTCCATCTATGAGGAGTTCGGCGAAGTTTCGCCACAGCCCCAAGCGATGTGAGCAGGGTTCCCGAGATACCAAGCGGGCATCCGGTACACCGTGCCGCGTACCTACGCATCACAGCCCACCCCTACGGTCAGCGCTGTCCACGGCCTCGGTATGCTACAAACACGAAACTACTTGCGACTCTGGGCGGGGACTAGCGTGAATAAGAAGTCGGCGGGGTCATATTTGAGGCCCAATGTATGGTAGTAGCTGATTCTTAAATCACACATACAGATCTCGGTGCTTAGGGCGGCCTCAATGAAACAACCCACCATGTACTCCTACATGGCCTTTCATCGATACCTTTACCATGTCACACCTAGCTAGTTCATGCATTAGAGTGTTGCATCATGTTTATTCATTCAACAGAAACCTGAAATGGGATTGCCAGAACTCCCAGCCCCTCTGAAACAAACTAGGGTTTACTAAAAATATTTTCGATGAACACAAAATGCCCTTCTAAAATGTCCATCATTTTTGTCTTGGTTGAAGCTCTGCCAAAAGTGATGCACAATTTCCTAGGTCATCCCAAGGTCTTTGAATTAAATCATAACTATTTGAATTTGGGCATTTAAAATTTATAAAATATTTCAAATGTCCAAATATTCCCAAACTAAAATGTTACATGTTGGAAATATTCCAACAATGGACGAGAGTAGTTTGGTGAATTTTAGAACCTTTTAGGTATTTTAATTAACTCAACAAAGTTCTGAGAAAAATAGAAAAAGAAAGAACGAGAAAGAACTTACAGCGCACCACGGCCCACTAGCCAGCCCACAGGTCGGCCCGGCCAGCACCGCGCCAATGTGGCTTCTTGCCGACCAGCGAGGCGAGGTGCTCGGCAGCGAGCACCGCATGGGTGCCACCTTTTGCTTTCGCCGTCTCGCCGTTACCCTCGCCTTGCCACGTCGGGATCGATCCCCTCGCTCTCCGCACCCCAGACGCCCCGTTCCTCTCGGATCGTCTCCCTCGCTCCCCCACGCCATGGCCGCGCCACCGTCGCCGCACCACCGTCGTAACCGCGCTCTCCGTCGACCCCGCGCGCACCACCGTGTCGGGAGCTCCGCCGTGGTCGACTCCTTGAACTAGCCGAGCCCCAAGCGCTCGCGTGCCCGAAAACGCCGCACCAGCCTCACCGAGTCCGCCGCCGCCGGAGATCCCCTTCAGCGCCGTCGCCGCTGCAGCTCGTCCCGACCCGCGGTGGCCTCTCGTGAGCTCTGTGAGCTCAGCTACCTTCCCTACCCTCTCCCTCTCGCTCCCAAGCACCACAGCGGCGCCACGAGGATCACCCGCCGCGCCGTCGCGGACCTCGTCGTGGCGTGCTCCAGCCATCCTCGGCTACCCGCGTGTCCAGCGCGTTCACCACGTCGCGTTGGAGCTAATCAGCGCTCACGCTCCTCACCGCACATCCCGGCCGAGTTCGATCTCACCGAGCTCCGGTGGCGCCAAAGTTGCCGGCGGCAACTCCGGCCACCGAGCCCAACCACCACCACCAATAGGCGGCTCACCCTCGGCAACCCGTAGATGCCTTCGCCGCTCATTTGGTCTTCGGAATGGCAAAAACCACTTTAGCGCCCGCGTCGCTTCGCCGGCTAAGCGCCGATGGGTTTGACCTGGTTTTGACCACGGGTGGGCCCGGTTTGACCACCACGGGTCTATGACATGTGGGCCCGGCCGCTAATTAACTAGTTTAGTTTTAATTAATTTCTAACTAAACTAACCCCCACTGACATCACGGGACCCACTGGTCAGTTTGACCTGACCAGCCCGTTGACCAGCGTCATCATGACCGCAGTCTTGGCCTTAATAATTTAATTCTTTGGAATTATTTTTACACAGGAAATTCCAGAAATTGTTTCAAACTTCAAAAATTCATATAAAATCAACCATAACTCCAAATGAGACAAATTATATATGAAAAATGATCAGAAAAATCCAATCTTTCCATCTGTACAGGTTTCATGCATGTTTACAGAAGCTAACCCACTGTTTATCACAGAACATGATATAACACTTTAAGTGATCATATATGAGTTTGGAAATTGCATCTTTGGTTCAAAATGCTCCAAACCCATCTGATCTTAGTTGCATTAGCCCAAAGCACTCATTTTGCCATGTCTCATTGCATGCATCAAATTGTTGCATCTTGTTTGGTAATGCTTGTGTATCGGTGTTCTCTGCGGCGGAGTTACGCTTACGAGAATCTTGTGATAACCCGACGAAGAGCAATACCGTGCAACGACCTGTCGAACAAGCAACCAACCATTTGATCATATCGATAAAATCCCATGTTCTTGCTCCTGCTCTCGTTTACTTGCATTAAGACAACGCGATTCAAGCTGCTGTGTGCTTGCGGTAGTTGAACCCATTTCCTCTGCATAACTTTGTCATTGCCATAGTAACTAGATGAAACCCACTAGCATGTGTAGGAGTTGATTGAGCCATATGATTGTGTTGTTCCTACCTTGCTATGCCTGCTATGCTTAGAGTCGTGTCGGTCTGGTTCATCGGATGATGGCTAGAGTGAAATGATCGAGTCGATGCGAGTAAGGTGTTGAACACGATTTGGTAAAGGTATCGATGAAAGGCCATGTAGGAGTACATGGTGGGTTGTTTCATTGAGGCCGTCCTTAAGCCTTGAGATCTGTATGTGTGATTTAAGATTCAGCTACTACCATGCATTGGGCCCGAAACCAATGGACCCTCTAAACTTCTTATTCACCTAGCCTTGATCCGGGGTTGCAAGTAGTTACGGTGTTTGTAGCCCTCTTGGAGGCCGTGGACAGCTGGCCGTAGGGGTGGGCTGTGATCTGTGAAAATGCGTGTACGGTGTCTGGGATGCCGTTTGGTATCTCGGGAACCTGTTCACATCGTTTGGGGCTGTGGCGAGACTTGGCGGAACTCCTCATAGATGGAACCCAAATAGGCGATAAACACGGACTAGAGACTTAGGTGTCTAGGTAGGTCGTGGCGGCACCCGTTGGGCTTCGCTTGAAGGTTGCAGAGTACATGTCGTGTATGCGACGATAAGTGGTGAGCGTGTATGAAGAAGTACACCCTGCGGGGTTAACATCATCTATTTGAATAGCGCGTCCGTGATAAGGACTACTTGGTTGCCTATCGGTTCATAGACAAGTAAATGGATACTACTAAAAGCCTCAAGATAAGCGTGAGTGCGAGGATGGCTCCTCCGTAGGAAGATGGGGTTGGATCCTCGGTGGTGTATTGAAGTGATGAGTAGTGGACTCGAGTCATAAAACTATTTCAAGTTGGTGTCTCGTGGGATAAGCTTAGCCATGAGTCAAAGCTGGCTTGCTGCAATAACCCACCAACCCTTCTTCATAATATGCATGTATGTAGGGTCGATGTAAGTCTTCTTTGAGTACCTTTGTACTCATGTTGCTTTAATTTACATTTTTGAAGATGCCACAAACCCTTAAGCGGGTTCTTCGTGAGCGTTGACATCGATGAGTAGACTAAGGCCAGGTGGTGATCTGAGCAAGTGAAGGACCATGTAGTATAGCTAGGCTTACCCAAGCCTCTTTTATTTTACTAGTTATGCGTACTCGGACAAAGCACTTCATTGTGGCTTGTATGCTTGTATGATTTGTATGTGGGTCGTGTGACCCGTACTTGTGTGTATGATATGAATGGCTCTCTGAGCCTTTAAATAAAGTACTTATGTCGTAGAGTCATGTTGTGATGCCTTGTTGTATTTGCACATATCGAGCATATTGTGTGTGTGATTGAAATGCTTGGTATGTGTGGGATCGACTATCTAGTTGTTTATCTTTAGTAGCCTCTCTTACGGGAAATGTCTCCTAGTGTCTCCTTTGAGCCATGGTAGCTTGCTCTTGCTCCGGAACACTTAGGCTGGCGGCATGTGTCCTTCTTCGTTCTGTATACGTCCCTTGAAAATGTCACGCATTAGTACCGGAGTCCTGCTAGCCCGGTGCTACAGCCGGAACTTACTTGCGATGACCGACACGTTCGATCTTTGGGTCATGGATGCTGTCCTGTAAGTCATGCCACTTTGGGTTTCACGACTAGCCATGTCAGCCGTGCTCCTTTTCATATGGATGCTAGCGACACTATCATATCGTGTGCCAAAAGGCATAAGCGGTCCCGGGCTAAGGTAAGGCGACACCCGTTGGGTTCACCGTCGTGAGGCCGCAAAGTGATATGATGTGTTCTGAGCTAGATCGATGTGACATTGAGTCGGGGTCTGACAGCGTTAGCATCGAGCGGACTGCTGTAGGTTCTCAAAGCCAAAGCTGGTCGATGTTGAGTCTAGAAATGCTTTAGTTATATGTAGGGAATTGATTGTGGGATGATGCGTAAGGCTCTTTTTACTCCTTTACCTCATGACATTACGATCTGAGTCGGTCCATTCTTCCACGGGGGTTAAGGATTAGGATCTTTTCTCTCCATTAGGCTCACGTGTTACTAATCGGTAGTACCTTATAGGTTTGATGGTTACTAGCTTGGTTCGGTTTACTATCTGTTATGTTACTAAATTGGACCCGAGAACCTTGATATGATATTTTTGAGTGGTTATGCAATTCCTTGTGAATTGTCTCAATCCTTTGAGCATATAAATTCGTTATCTGTCCAAATTCTGTTAGTAATTCTAATGTCTTTGCATTGTGGTTATGCTTCGGATGGCCACTTTCGTGACCAAAATCAAGTGGTTAAATCGACCCGGATGCATTGGTGTGACGGTCATACAGCCATGCTAGTTAGGGTTATGATCGAGCGGGATATCGTTGGTATCCAGTACGATTGAAAAACGATGTCGAGACTTTAATCAAAGTCGATATCTTTACCTTTGTCGGTGTTTCCCTCTTATCTGGTTCCACGAGGCCCTTCACAGCTCCTATGGGCTTGGTGTTACTATTGATATGGCCGTGCAAGATGCTGCATATTCTATGATGACCATTATCGAGCGAGGACTGGGCTGCCCATAACACCGACTTCGGTATATGCGAGCTCACTTCTGGGCGTTTGGTTATCTTCGAGCCATCTATCTTGATTCGATCGGGAGGACTCACTAATCCGTACTACCGCCGAGCTACTTGAAGACAAGGACCGTGAGAGTCGGGCCTTGAGGATGGAGCTCTTGACACCGTCTTGATCCTTTGGGCCACCTTGACTCGTTTTGCACCGGTGTTCCAAGCTGGATATATGGATATGAGAGATTTGTATCTGTCGGGGCTGCTCTGCCGGACATGATGGTGGCGTGATGTGGGGCATCACCCCACCTCGTGGTCTCGCTTGCCACCGTTCGTGGGTCAAGACCTCACCCATGCCCTTACGGTCCACGGGCTCCTCGGGACCGTCTGTTTCCGAGACGATCACGTTGAACTTCCGAGTTCGGAGGAGACTTCTCGAGAACTACTACGGAGGCGTCTGAGTTAGTAGTGGTTCCACTAGTATTGTAATAGTTGTATTTCCACCGTCCTGCGTGACTCGTGGAATATGACTTAGTGTGTACTAATTCCGGGGGTGTAAGAAAAATAATGTATAGGAGCTTGGTGTGCCTCCGATGAGATGTAACCTTCCTTTCACCGTAGTAGTACTTTGTTTGGTATTGTACTAAACCTTGTATGGTGTGTATGACAATGGAATAAAAAGCAGTTTACGTATCTACCATGTCATACGGATGGTCATCTTGCATTCCAAGTTATCCATTACATTCTACACTTCTATGTCGAGAATCCTGCCATCTAGGACTAAATCCTTGTTTTGTCTTCCTAGGATGGTTAACACCATAACAACCCTGCTCCGCGAGCAGGCGAAGGCAGCGAGTTGGAGAAGCGAACCTGCCTCACCCTCCTTCTCTGGCGAAGTTATCTTTGGGGCCGAGAAAACAAGCAGAGACCAACCGTTTCTTTGGGCGTATCGAACAAAACACAGCCCATCATCGGAGAAATAACTTGGTGTCGCTCGGTGACTTCATCAAGTTACACCCACCAACCTTCCACCACTCCGTCGAGCCTCTCGGCGCTGATGGCAACCCGTGGCATTACTCACAAGCTCGTTACGCCTTTGGTAGCTGAGGTGACAAGGTCACCTTTGCTGCATATCATCTTGAAGGCCCGCCCGATCTACGGTGGGAGAACTATATAGCTATCGCCCGATTGGCCATGTCACTACTTGGGCAGAATTCAGCGAGGCTTTCGTGAACATCATATTCGGAGGTCTCATGGATAAATAGCGTGAGGAGTTCTGCAGTTTCACCCAAGGCCGTCTCTCGTGGACACCTATAGTAGAGAGTTCGGTAATCTACTTGCGCTATGCAAGCGAAGAGGTCTCCAGGCCAAAAACATGCAAGGTTCATAAGGGACTTAGCCCGAACCGCCGAGATCTCCGCTTTGCATGAGTGCACCTCTTTCGAAGCTTGTTAACAAAGCCATCAGGCTGGCTGGTCGGACTGATTTCAAAGCAACACATAAGCATGGTGCGTGATATGGGTTCCTCATCGGTGCTGGTCCACGAAGCGCCGTGTGTGGGTGCCTATCTTGCCTGCCACCAGATTCACACGAGGCCATCCTTCGAGCGCCTCGTCCGGTTCAGCGATATGCACCAGCTAAGCCCTATGGTGGGCCAACCAACAATGCTCCTCTGCGCCAGCCCGTGACATGCTTCAAGTGTGGGGAATCAGGCCACTACATGCGCGATTGTCCTCAGTCCAATCCCAACCAGCCTGCAAAAGCTGTTGGCCGTGGCAAGCCAGCAGGAAAGGTGTTCTATACCAAGCCGGCCACCTCTGCCCGTGGCCATGTCAATTGTGTCTCAGCTGAAGAGGCCCAAGAGGATCCCAACGTCGTACTCGGTACGCTTCTTGTTAATTGCCACCCGGCATCCGTTCTTTTCGATACTGGAGCATCTCATTCATTCATATCAAGAGCTATGCTCGCTTGCACTGCTCTTGCATTTAGTGTTATGCCCACCTCCATAGTAATTCAAACCCGGGATCCAAATGGCAAACTTCTAGAGTAAGCCATGGAAATGAAATTCAGGTCGACGGACTTGTTTTCCTTGCATCGTTAATAGCTCTTAAATCTTGGGATATAAATATCATCTTGGGTATGGACTGGATGTCAGCCCATCATGCCAAGATTGATTGTTTCTCTAGGACTGTTCAACTCCGCATCCCTCGGGAAAGATAGTCAATGTTTTGACCGAATATCAGCGCCAACTATATTCTCTTAATGCTAGTCCATTGCGGACCTCGAAGGCGTTCGGTAGTCCGTGACTTTCCGGATGTCTTTCGAAAAAATGCCGGTGTCCCACGGCGGGGATGTTGAATTCGTGATAGACCTCATTCGAGGAACTGTCCCAATTTCTAGAAGACCCTATAAGATGGCACCCCTAGAACTAGCGAACTTAAGAAACAACTTCGATGAGGCCTTGCAAAGGGTTTCATCCGACCTAGTTCATCTCCTTGGGCTTGCCCGTCCTCTTCGTCAAGAAGAAGGATGGTACTGACCCGGATGGTTGTAGATTATCGACCCGTCAACTTGGTCACAATTAAGAACAAGTATCCGCTCCCGGGATCAACGATCGTATGATCAGCTCGCGGGATCCTCGGTCTTCTCTAAGATGGATTTGAAATTAGGCTACCATCAAATCAAAATCTGAAGCAGGGACATTCCCAAAAGCGGCCTTTGTTACTCGTTACGGCCAATCTGAGTACCGTCATGTCCTTGACAACCAACGCCCAGACCACTTTCTCGGTTAATGAACTCAATCTTCATGGAGTATTTGGATAAATTAAATAAGTGGTTTACCTCGATGACATACTCTTCTATTCAAGAGCGAGGAAGAACATGCGAACATCTAAGGCTAGTGTTGCTGAAACTTGAGAGCATCGCCTTTATGCCAAGTTTTCTAAATCGAATTTTGGCTGCGGAAGTGACCTATCTAGGACATGTAATTTACGGTAAAGGTATTCTTGTCAACCCGAGCGAGTTCAAGCCGTCCTTAATTGGACTCCACAGAATCGGTCAAGCAAGTTCGGAGTTTCCTTGGCTTAGAGAGCTATTATGCAGCTTTGTGAGAACTTCTCCAAAGTTGCTAAACCTCTAACTGAACTCCTCAAGAAGGATAAAAAGTTAAGTGGACTCCACAATGTGAGCACAGTTTCCAAGAAGCGAAAAGGCGTTTAACCTGCTCCGTGTTGGTACCACCAGATTTCTCTAAGGACTTTGTTATCTCTTGCGGCGCCTCGCGACAAGGACTAGGCTGTATTCTCATGCAAGATCGACCGTAATTGCTTATGGTTCACGGCAACTACACCCACATGAGGAAAACTACCCTACTCATGATCTAGAGCTTGCGGCTGTAGTCTATGCACTCAAAACACAGGCGACATTACCTTCTTGGTAATCGTTGCGAAATCTACACCGATAACCAAAGTCTAAAATATATATTCACCCAACCAGATTTGAATCTCGAGCAAAGGCGTTGGGTTGAGTTGATCTCGATTTCGATTTAGGGATAACTTATACCCGGGAAAAGCCAGCGTTATGGCTGATCGCTAAGTCGTAAATCTTATTGCAACAACCTGATGTTGCAACAAAATCAACCACTTCTCCACGAGGAATTTCGGAAGCTTAACCTTCACATTGTTCCTCGAGGGTTCCTTTCCACCTTGGTGGCGAAACCTTCCCTTACGGATCAGATCATCAAAGCCCAAAAGGTAGATCCGGGAATTTCCCGCATCAAAAGAAACATCAAGAAAGGAGTTGCGGATTGTTTCTCCATTGATGATCAAGGAGTCGTATACTTGGAACCGCCTAGTGGTTCCTAAAATCTGAAACCTCGGCGTTTGATCCTGAAGGAAGCTCATGAATCTCCTCTCACCATTCATCCGGTGGCACTAAAATGTATCGGGACCTCGCCGGAGAGTTACGGTGGACTAGGATGAAGAGACATTGCTCAATTTGTTGCTAAGCTGCGGCGTGCGTAAATGCGTGTAAGCGAGCATCAACGACCTCTTGGCACCCTTCAACCCTTAGCTATTCTGAATGGAAATGGGATAAAATTAGTATGGATTTCATCACTGGTTTCGCGGGACCAAGAGAGAATAATGCTATCTTTAATAGTTATTGACCGCCTTTCCAAAGTAGCCCATTTCTTACATTGGCGAGTATAACCGCTAGTCAGCTAGCAGATTTGTACATCTCTCGAATAGTGTCTCTTCATGGTGTTCCATTGGAAATTAACTTTCGGATCGAGAAGCCTCTTCACCTCTCGATTTTGGGAAAGTTTCCAAAAGCGCTATGGGAACCCATCTTTCCTTTAGCCTTTTCACCCTCAATCAAGTGGTCAAGTAGAGCGTGTCAACCAAATCCTAGAAGACATGCTTGAGCTTACATTATCTCTTTGGAATGGATTGGGAGAAATGCCTTCCATTTGCGAATTTGCTTATAACAACAGCTACCAAACTAGCTTGGGCAAAGCACCTTTTGAAGTTCTCTATGGGCGAAGGTGTGAACACCTCTTAACTGGTGAAAACGGGGAAAGACAATTCTTTGGCGGATATGATCGAGGATGTAGAAAACAAGTTCGCATCGTTAGTGAAAAGTTGAAAACAGCCCAATCTCGTCAAAAGTCAACATGACCGAAAACATAGGGCTATGACTTACGAGGTTGGCGAGAAGGCTTACCTTGAGTTACTCCTCGAAGGAACCCATAAACCCGGTATCAAAGGCAAATTGGCTCCTCGCTACATTGGACCCTTCGCATCCTTGCCAAGCGAGGAAGTTGCCTACCAATTGGAACTACCTCCGCATCTCTCCAAAGTCCACGATGTCTTCCGTTTCTCAACTCGGCGTTGCTTCTCGGATCCTATCCGTGGAGTGGACCACAGGCAACTTGATCTTCAAGATAATCTCACATATCGAGAATATCCGTTCGTATCCTCGATCAAGCGGCGTACCACTCGGCGGCATAATATCAAGTTTCTCAAGGTTCAATGGTGGCACCATTACGAGAAGAAGCTACACAGGAAAGGGAGGATCGTCTTCGACTTGAGTACCCGCCCTATTTCGGAGGAACCTAAATCTCGGGATGAGATTCTTTTGAGTGGGGTGAGTTGTCACACCTAGCTAGTTCATGCATTAGAGTGTTGCATCATGTTTATTAATTCAGAAACACGAAATGGGATTGCGAACTCGGCCCCTCGAAACAAACTAGGGTTTACTAAAAATATTTTCGATGAACACTGAAATGCCCTTCTAAAATGTCCATCATTTTTGTCTTGGTTCAGAAGCTCTGCCAAAAGTGATGCACAATTTCCTAGGTCATCCCAAGGTCTTTGAATTAAATCATAACTATTTGAATTTGGGCATTTAAAATTCATAAAATATTTCAAATGTCCAAATATTCCCAAACTAAAATGTTTCATGTTGGAAATATTCCAACAATGGACGAGGAGTAGTTTGGTGAATTTTAGAACCTTTTAGGTATTTTAATTAACTCAACAAAGTTCTGAGAAAAATAGAAAAAGAAAAACGAGAAAGAACTTACAGCGCTGCAAGGCCCACTAGCCAGCCCACAGCGGCCCGGCCAGCCGCCCGGCTAGCTGCTTGCCGACCGAGGCGGCGAGGTGCTCGACAGCGAGCACCGCATGGGTGCCACGCACCTGCTTTCGCCGTCTCGCCGTTACCCTCGCCTTGCCCGTCGTCGGGGATCGATCCCCTCGCTCTCCGCACCCCAGACGCCCGTTCCTCTCGGATCGTCTCCCTCGCTCCCCCACGCCATGGCGGCGCCACCGTCGCCGCACCACCGTCGTAGCCGTGCTCTCCGTCGACCCCGCGCCACCGTGTCGGGAGCTCCGCCGTCGTCGACTCCTTGAGCTAGCCGAGCCCCAAGCGCTTCGCGTGCCCGAAAACGCCGCACCAACCTCGCCGAGTCCGCCGCCGGAAGATCCCCTTCAGCGCCGTCGCCGCTGCAGCTCGTCCCGACCCGCCCGGTGGCCTCTCGTGAGCTCTGTGAGCTCAGCTACCTTCCCTACCCTCTCCTCTCGCTCCCAAGCACCACAGCGGCGCCACGAGGATCACTACGCCGCAGCGTCGCGGACCTCGTCGCCGGCGTGCTCCGGCCATCCTCCGGCTACCCACCGTGTCCAGCGCGTTCACCACGTCGCGTTGGAGCTAACCAGCGCTCCACGCTCCTCACCGCACATCCCAGCCACGAGTTCGATCTCACCCGAGCTCCGTGGCATAAAATCGCCGCCGTAACTCCGACCACCCAGGCCCAACCACCACCACCAATAGGCGCGCTCACCCTCGGCAACCCGTAGATGCCTTCCGCGCTCATTTGGTGGCGAAATAGCAAAAACCACTTTCGCCGCCCGCGTCGCTTTCGCCCGGACTAAGCGCCGGTGGGTTTGACCTGGTTTTGACCACGGGTGGGCCCGGTTGACCACCACAGGTCTATGACATGTGGGCCCGGCCCGCTAATTAACTAGTTTAGTTTTAATTAATTTCTAACTAAACTAACCCCCTTGACATCACGGGACCCACTGGTCAGTTTGACTGACCAGCCCGTTGACCAGCGTCATCATGACCGCAGTCTTGGCCTTAATAATTTAATTTCTTTGGAATTATTTTTACGGAAATTCGAGAAATTGTTTCAAACTTCAAAATTCATATAAAATCAACCATAACTCCAAATGAGACAAATTATATATGAAAAATGATCAGAAAAATCCAATCTTTCCATCTGTACAGGTTTCATGCATGTTTACAGAAGCTAACCCACTGTTTATCACAGAACATGATATAACACTTTAAGTGATCATATATGAGTTTGGAAATTGCATCTTTGGTTCAAAATGCTCCAAACCCATCGATCTTAGTTGCATTAGCCAAAGCACTCATTTGCCATGTCTCATTGCATGCATCAAATTGTTGCATCTTGTTTGGTAATGCTTGTGTATCGGTGTTCTCTGCGGCGAGTTACGCTTACGAGAATCTTAGTGATAACCCGACGAAGAGCAATACCGTGCAGCGAACTGTCGAGGCAAGCAACCAACCATTTGATCATATCGATAAAATCCATGTTCTTGCTCCTGCTCTCGGTTTCTTGCATTAAGACAACAGCGATTCAAGCTGCTTTGTGTCTTTGCGGTAGTTGAACCCATTTCCTCTGCATAACTTTGTCATTGCCACGATAACTAGATGAAACCCACTTGCATGTGTGGGAGTTGATTGAGCCATATGATTGTGTTGTTCCTACCTTGCTATACTGCTATGCTTAGAGTCGTGTCGAGTCTGGTTCATCGGATGATGGCTAGAGTGAAATGATCGAGTCGGTATGAGGTAAGGTGTTGAACACGATTTGGTAAAGGTATCGATG
This sequence comes from Aegilops speltoides, assembly GCA_021437245.1. Lineage (NCBI taxonomy): Eukaryota > Viridiplantae > Streptophyta > Magnoliopsida > Poales > Poaceae > Aegilops > Aegilops speltoides. The sequence continues at coordinate 518,257,743 of CM038145.1, forward strand.
AAAGGCCATGTAGGAGTACATGGTGGGTTGTTTCATTGAGGCCGTCCTTAAACAACGAGATCTGTATGTGTGATTTAAGATTCAGCTACTACCATGCATTGGGCCCGAAACCAATGGACCCTCTCGGCTTCTTATTCACCTAGCCTTCGGTCCGGGGAATTGCAAGTAGTTACGGTGTTTGTAGCCCTCTTGGAGGCCGTGGGCAGTGGCCGTAGAGGGTGGGCTGTGATCACGGTAGATGCGTGTACGGTGTCTGGGATGCCGTTTGGTATCTCGGGAACCTGTTCACATCGTTTGGGGCTGTGGCGAGACTTGGCGAACTCCTCATAGATGGAACCCAAATAGGCGATAAACTGGACTAGAGACTTAGGTGTCTAGGTAGGTCGTGGCGACACCAGGTTGGGCTTCGCTTGAAGGTTGCAGGTACATGTCGTGTATGCGGCGATAAGTGGTGAGCGTGTATGAAGAAGTACACCCTGCGGGGTTAACATCATCTATTGAATAGCGGCGTCATGATAAGGACTACTTGGTTGCCTATCGGTTCATAGACAAGTAAATGGATACTACTAAAAGCCTCAAGATAAGCGTGAGTGCGAGGATGGCTCCTCCGTAGGAAGGCGGGGTTGGATCCTCGGTGGTGTATTGAAGTGATGAGTAGTGGACTCGAGTCATAAAACTATTTCAAGTTGGTGTCTCGTGGGATAGCTTAGCCATGAGTCAAAGCTGGCTTGCTGCAATAACCCACCAACCCTTCTTGATAATATGCATGTATGTAGGGTCGATGTAAGTCTTCTTTGAGTACCTTTGTACTCATGTTGCTTTAATTTACATTTTTGAGAAGATGCCACAAACCCTTGAAGCGGGTTCTTCGTGAGCGTTGACATCGGCAGTAGACTAAGGCCGGTGGTGATCTGAGCAAGTGAAGGACCATGTAGTATAGCTAGGCTTACCCAAGCCTCTTTTATTTTACTAGTTATGCGTACTCGGACAAAGCACTTCATTGTGGCTTGTATGCTTGTATGATTTGTATGTGGGTCGTGTGACCCGTACTTGTGTGTATGATATGAATGGCTCTCTGAGCCTTTAAATAAAATACTTATGTCGTGAAGTCATGTTGTGATGCCTTGTTGTATTTGCACATATCGGGCATATTGTGTGTGTGATTGAAATGCTTGGTATGTGTGGGATCGACTATCTAGTTGTTTATCTTTAGTAGCCTCTCTTCTAGGAAATGTCTCCTAGTGTCTCCTTTGAGCCATGGTAGCTTGCTACTGCTCTGGAACACTTAGGCTGGCGGCATGTGTCCTTCTTCGTTCTGTATACGTCGCCGGAAATGTCACGCATTAGTCTGCCGAGTCACCTAGCCAGTCTTTACAGCCGGAACTTACTTGCGATGGCCAAACACGTTCGATCTTTGAGTCATGGATGCTGTCCTGTAAGTCTGTGCCACTTTGGGTTTCTGACTAGCCATGTCGGCCGGGCTCCTTTTCATATGGATGCTAGCGACACTATCATATCGTGTGCCAAAAGGCATAAGCGGTCCCGGCTAAGGTAAAGGCGACACCCGTTGGGTTACCGTGCGTGAGGCCGCAAAAAGTGATATGATGTGTTACAGGCTAGATCGATGTGACATTGAGTCGAGGTCTGACATACCAAATCGTGTTCAACACCTTACTCTCGTACCGACTCGATCATTTCCTCTAGCCATCACCCGATGAACCGGACGACCACGACTCTAAGCATAGCGAGGCATAGCAAGGTAGGAACAACACAATCATATGGCTCAATCAACTCCTACACATGCTAGTGGGTTTCATCTAATTCTTTGTGGCAATGACAGGTCATCGCGGAGAAATGGGTTCAACTACCGCAGACACACAGCAGTTTGAATCGCGTTGTCTTAATGCGATGGCAGGCGGAGCAAGAACATGGGATTTTATCGATATGATCAAATGGTTGGTTGCTTGCTGACGAATTCGGTGCAGCGGTATTGCTCTTCGTCGGGGTTATCACGGTACTCCTCGGGGCGAGAACCTGCATGAAGAACACCGATACAGCATTACCAAGCAAGATGCAACAATATGATGCATGCAATGAGACATGGCAAAATGAGTGCATTGGGCTAATGCAACTAAGATCAGATGGGTTTGGAGCATTTTGAACTAAAGATGCAATTTCCAAACTCATGTATGATCATTAAAGTGATATATCTTGTTCTGTGTAAAACAGCAGGTTAGCTTGCTTAAACATGCATGAAACCAGTACAGATGGATAGGTTGGATTTTTCTGATCATTTTCATATATAATTTGTTTCATTTGGAGTTCTGATTATTTTCTATGAATTTTTGAAGTTTGAAACATTTTACGGAATTTCTGTGTAAAATAATTCCGATAATTAAGTTATTGCGTCGGCACTAGGTCATGATGGCGTCGATGGTCAGCGGCTGGTCGAGTCAAGCTGGCGATGGGTCCCGCATGTCGGTGGGTAGTTAAACTAATTAATTTAAGTTTTTAACTAATTTGATTTAGTTAGCAAAGGGCCCACATGTCATAGACCGAAATGGTCAAGGCCCACCGTGGTCAAGCAGTCAAACCCACTTGGCGTTTAGCTTGGCCGAAACCCGATCTTGGCGAGTGGTTTTGCCATTCGGCGACCAAAGGCGGCGGAAGGCATCTGAGTTCTTGAGGTGGCCGCGTCTATTGGTGGTGGTGGTTGGGCTCGGGGTGGCGGAGTAAAGGGGGTAAACTTTTTCTTTTTGACTAAAACCTAAAATTTTCTTAAAATTTGGAAGTAAGGAACTTTGGGCTTCTTTGCCCCAAACGGGGAAATTTCAAAATTTGGAAGGGCTTTTTGACTGAGGTCATTTTTGTGGTAAGGAGAGTAAGGCCTCCGGTTGTGCTTTGATTTTGGGGCCACTGGCGATTCTCAAAGTATCAACACCATGATCTTTGTAGAAACATTTAGCATCTCCCTAACAATTTCTCCTTAAGGGTTTCCCTTTCTTTTTGAAGCGATTGATCCTAAGTGTTTAAAAAAAAAATGAAAAATTTGGGGTTGTTAATTTAAATTTTTTTGGGAAAATTTTTTAAAAATTTCTTTTTAAAAAGGGGAAAATTAAACAATTTAATCCCCGGTTTTGGGTAAAAAATTTCCCAAAGGGGTGGGAAAATGGGATTGAAAATGGGCAATGCGTGTCGAAATTTATAATAGGGTTTTTCCGGTTCAAAGATCCAAAGGGCCTTAAAAATTCTGGGGTTTGGGGGTCCGAAAGGGAGGGAAGGGTTCGGTTTTCGGTAACAAGCCGGGGTGTCCTTTGGGTTTTTTTTCCAACTTTTTATCTTTTTGAAGGAAGTTTTGGTTTAGGGGGTTTTTTTAAAAATTTGGAATTTCAAAAAAACGGGACAATTTTAGAAGTAAAAGCCAAGAAAAATTTTGAATTGCTTTTAGACCTCTTGGATCCAGTGGGGGCCCTTAACTTTGTGGGGTTCACAATACTTTTAAATTACATTCCCCAATGGGCCCCGGGACCCAAAGTGATTTAGGGAAAAGCTTGGCATAAATAGGGTGGGGGCTTTCGAGGGTTTTTTCCCTAAAAAAATTTGGCAAATTTCTTTCCTGGTTTTAAAGAAAGATAGAGTAACACGGGAAAACGGGCCCATTTTCCCAAAAATCCATTTGAGATTTAAAATAAGGGGAGAAGGTGGTGGGGCGGAACCAAAAGGGAAAGGAACAAAAGCGGGGGTCGCAAGGCCGGAACGGGTTGACCCTTTTGGGAATGTATTCAGGTGGGGAAACTGGCAAAGGTTTGGCTGGGGACTAACAAAAAAGAGAGGGCCCAAAGGTGCAAGCGTGCCCGGGCCCTTGGGCTTTCCGGGCCCCAATGCAAAATAAAGGGTTACTTGGTTGTGGTTTGGATTTCCCGGGTCAAAGTGGCTTTTGGCTTTAAACTCCACCATCCTTGTTGATAATGATGCATATGTAGTTGGTTACGATGTAAGTCTTCTTTGGGTACATTTGTACTCACGTTTGCCTATTTTATGTTTTTGCAGAGAGACTTGGTCTGCTAGTAGTTCCACGTGGACTTGACGTTTAGCTTGTTACCTCAGCTACGATCTTGTGCCCTCGGCAGGATCTGCAGTAGATAGTCGGGCTTTTCAAGCCTTTTTCATTTGTAGATGTACGTACTTCGGACATGATAGCTTCGCTTGTGCTTTGATTTGTATGCTCAGAATGTTGGGTCATGAGACCCTGTTTGTAATATCTCGCTCCTCGGGCCTAATGAATAAATACTTGAGTCGTAGAGTCATGTTGTGATGCCATGTTGTATTTGCACATATCGAGGCACATTGTGTGTATGTTATTGAAATGCTTGGTATGTGTGGGATCGACTATCTAGTTGTTTATCTTTAGTAGCCTCTCTTACGGAAATGTCTCCTAGTGTTTCCATCGAGCCATGGTAGCTTGCTCTTGCTCCGGAACATAGGCTGGCCGCATGTGTCCTTCTTCGTTCTGTATACATCCCTTGGAAATGTCACTTGTGATGAATACCGAGTCTGTTAGCCCGCTTTGGCCGGTTCTCCGGGCCGACTCAATGTCACATCGATCTAGCTGTAACACATCATATCACTTTGCGGCCTCATCGCACGGTATCCCAGCAGGTGCCACCTTACCTTGGCCGGGACCGTTTTAGCCTTTTGGCACGCGTATATGATAGTGTCGCTAGCATCCATATGATAAGGAGCCGGGCTGACATGACTATCGTAAACCCAAAGTGCGCAGACTTACGAGGACGAGGCATCCATGACCCGAGCATCGAGCGTGTCGGTCATCAGCAAGTAAGTTCGGGCTGTAGCCTTTGGGCTAGCGAGACTCGATGGCAGACATGGCGGCTAACGAGGACTCGGTACTCAATGCTTGACATTTCCCGTGAGGACGACACAAACGAAGAAGGACACATGCGGCCAGCCTAAGTGTTAGGAGCGTAGCAAGCTACAAGGCTCGGTGGAGACACTAGGAGACATTTCGGTGCGAGAAGGCTACTAAAGATAAAGCGACCGGATAGTCGGATCCCACACATACCAAGCATTTCAATCATACACACAATATGCTCGATATGTGCAAATACAACAAGGCATCACAACATGACTCTACGACACAAGTACTTTATTTAAAGGCTCGAGGCCATACATACATACACAAATCGGAATACCCTACAACACAACTAAAGTGCTTT